>CAMXCT020003120.1:0-15000 GCA_947184155.2 Cladocopium goreaui | reverse complement strand
CCATTAGCATCAATAAAACTCACCTATGAAGTTCCATTCAACATCTGTTAAATCACTATAAAAGACCAATATTAACCATTATTTAACCATATATCCACCACCACTATTGACTAACCATATTGATATAGTGGATATTAATTAACCATTATTAACCATATATTCATGGTCCATTATCAACTTGATTATCAACCACTATTAACCAGTATTCACCAATATTCACCATCATTAGTGGTTCATCATCAACCATTAACCCATATTAGCCCATATTAACCCTTCAGAAATCCACAAGGAGGACCGATGAGAACTTACGCTTCCAGGGCCTGCGCAAGACCAGTGGCAACTTGGCGTCGATGCGACGAATGCGACGGGGTTCCAGCGATTTCCACGGGAACCGAGTCCTCCGGGGGTGGATTTCTGAAGGGCTTTTCATGGTTAATGATGGACCAATCATGATGGTTAGTGGTTCATTGTTGTTAATACTGGTTAATATTAATAATAACACTTGATCATGATTCTAACTCAGTAAGTGACTACACTTTAAACTCTTTTTGTCGTTAGGTTTGCGCGCAAAACTGCCCCCTTTTCCATACCCCAAATTTGCGCGCGAACCCAACAAGAAAAGTTGAACCTATTTTCGGCAGGGACACCCGCTGAGCAATGATGATTAATAAAAATCGGGTGACCCAAATTTCAGACGGTTTGCCATCATTTTCACCATTTGTTTTGGGCTGGCATCCTCCATTTTCAGAGACGCCCAAGTATCAGATTTATATTTCTGATTTAAGTTTAGCCTTTGGGCCTTAGAAAAATGGTAGATACCTCAAATTATCCGTACCTGAAACGGCCATTGAATATCCATGAATATGCCATATTTAATCCGTATTTCACATTATTTAACTATTCTTTATGAATGACTGCATATCATATCTGGTTGGTGGTTTGGAACATTTTTTATTTTCCATAATATATGGGATAATCCTTCCCATTGACTTTCATATTTTTCTAGATGGTTAAAACCACCAAACAGATATAGTTAATCATTTAGGATATATTTTTGTTGTGACCTTTGGGACCCATTTTTTCTGAGGCGATGCTATGGCGTTCGACCTCATGTGTTTGGTGGCTGACTGGAACGTGCCTGTGCTCCTTTTATGCTGCGGCGTGTTGCCAGTGTTGCCAGAGAGTAAGCTAAACATAGATCATCATAGATCTATACTTGTTGGTGTTTTGGAACATGAATTTTATGACTTTCCATAATATATGGGATATATATGTTCCCAATACTATATGGTTTTTCAACCACCAACCAGTATAGTTGTTTGGACCACGGGGTCATTTCACAAGACGTTTAGTAACTTAATAGTTCTTGGCAAGCTAGTTCCTAGGCTTCAGACTTCTTAAATCCTTTAGGATGCCGTTTTTGGCAAATATTTTTTTACGATTTCAATATTATGCTTTTATGATTTGCAGATATGTTTTTTTATAGATGGGAAAATGGCGTATGGTTTTTTTATGGTTTTGAATACGATTTTCTTATGGTTTGAAAATGACTTATGATTTTTTCAATGGTTTTGAATATGTGTTTTTTTGTATGGTTTTGAATACGATTTTTGATTTTAATCGATTTTGGTAGAGTTTCCCTTTCCCAGAAGCCTTTTCCCACCACAGAATCTGATTTTGAAGCAAAATTGAAAAATACGTAAAAAAAATCGTAAATGCAACCAAGGTCCCCAGAACCTGTTTTTTAGCCAAAAACTCGAGAAATTTACGATTTGCTTACGATTTTTGTTTCGATTTTGGTAGGGAACCGTACCAAAATCGTAAAAAAAAACGTAAAAAAATCGTAAAGGCCACCAAGGTCCCTAGAATCGTTTTTTTTTGCCAAAAACTCGAGAAATTTACGATTTTTTTACGATTTCTTTACGATTTTGGGAGGGCCTCCCTTTCCCAGAAGCCTTTCCACCACCAGAACCTGATTTGGAGCCAAAATCGCGAAAAAATCGTAAATGCAACCAAGGTCCCCAGAACCTGGTTTTTAGCCAAAATTCGAGAAATTTACGATTTGTCTACGATTTTTTTACGATTTTGGTTGGGAACCGTATACCAAAAATCGAAAAAAAACGTTAAAAAAAAGTAAAGGCCACCAATGTCCCTAGAATCGTTTTTTAAGCCAAAAACTCGAGAAATTTACGATTTTGGTACGATTTTGGCCAAAACCATTTCCAAACCCATAAAAAAAATGTAAATAAAACATATCCAAATCCATAAAAAAAACATATCCAAAGCCATAAAAAACTATCCAGAACCATAAACAAAAACATAAGTGATTTTTCCAGTCGTACCCAAACCATTAAAAAAAACATAACCACAATTTGAACCCATAAAAAATCATAAATGGAAATTGTATCCAAATCATAAACAAACCATAAAAAAATAGTTTGAAAACCCTACATCCTAGAGACTTAGGAACTCTGAATCCTAGGCGGAGTTAGGAACTCAATAGCCTTAATTTTGCTTTCAGTTCTTGGGGCCCCCAGTTGACCTACAGGGAGATGGAATGTTTTCCAGCAGCTGATGGAGGTATTCCATGGCTATTCTGCTGGTATTTCACCAGCAGTATCCAATCTCAAGGTGAAAATGTGGTATATCAAAAAAGCATTGGAACACATTGGAACTCAAAAACGTAGGATTTCTTGCGGCGCTCCGCTGCGCTCCGCCCCTTGTGCGTTGCGCCTTGTGAAGATCACGCCGCCCAAATCAATCGCTGTGAATCACGGGAGCGCGACTGGAGAGACGAAGTGCTTTTCAAAGGAACCAATCGCATTTTCAGTTCACAAATCAGATTAACCATCATAATGATGGTTTAAAATGATGCTTTAATGATGATTCAATGATGGTTATATAAGGAGGCCTATTTTTTGTTTTTTTGTTTACGTTTTTGGATTTTTTTGGGGGGTTCTTGTTTTATCTTGCTTTCTCCTTTTTTTTTCCTTTTATGCTTTTGTGCTTTTTTTTTGCTTGTTTGCTTTTTTTGCTTTTTTGCTTTTTTGCGTTTTTTTTTTTATTTTTTTTATTTTGTTGCGTTTTTGCGTTTTTGCTTTTGTGCTTGTTTGCTTTTTGTTTTTTTTGCTTTTTGTTATTTTTGCCTTTTTTGCTTTTTTGCTCTTTGCTTGTTTGCTTTTGGCGTTTGGCTTGCTTTCCATGGCTTTTGGTGGTATTTTTAGTATGTCAAACTTGCACATTTTTCAATGCACTAGTTTACATGGACTATATTAATATTTTTGTTTAAATTAAAATCTCTCTATATATATTTATATTTACATATACACATATATATAAATATATATGTATATGTATATATATATATTTATGCATTTATATACACACTTATATATTTATATCTAGATATATTTAAATTATTTATATTTTCTACTTATATGTTTTCTATTTACATATTATTACTATTTATGTTCAAATTCAAATACATATATATATATATTTACATATATATATATATATGTAACTATATATATATATGTAAATATACATATATTTCTTTTTATGCATGTATATATACACTTATATATATTATATTGATATATTTATATTTACATATAATTTATAATGATATATTTATATTTATATATTCATATTTATATATTTATATTTATATATTTATATTTACATATTAATATATTTATTTCTGTACTTATATATATTTACATTCATATGTATATACATATAAATGTATATGTGTATATATATATAAGTATGTATCTGTAAGTATATATACTGTATTCCACATGTTTCCAGGGTGCATGTCGTGTAGTCTATACACCTTGAGTATCACATTCAACCCAGCACCTTGCATGTAAAATAGGTGTTTCCAATCTGCTTTTTGGGGGGAGGCGCTGCGCCCTTGTTTTTGTTTCGACCTAATACCTACAGAGGTACATGCATGAGTATTGAGCACATTTATATGCGCCCTTCAAGGCTCAAGAGGTATATAGAGTAACCCTGTAGACAGAGCACTGACCGGCAACACGCTGAGAGTAAAAGAGTGCTGTCATTGGGGAAGACGCCTTAGCTGATCTTGAAGTAGACGCTAGGGCCCCTCTTCAGCCCTCCCCCCCAATCCCCCCCCTCCCGCTTTTTTTAATTATTTAAATTCAAACTTGCACACTTTTCAATACACTAGCTTGATTCGACTATATTAATATTTATGTTAATATATATATATATATATCTATACATATATATATAGACATATATATATGTATATATTTGCATTGATATATACACTTATATTTATATATATATATATCAATGTACTTATATAAATGTATATATATATACATACATATTAATATGTATATACATACCATTGTATATATATATATATTTATTTATATGATTATGTATCTAAAGGTATATATATATGTATATATATAATTATATATATATGACATATTTGTGGTTGTTGTTTACACAACTTTGATCCCAAAATAAACTACAAATAATCATGTAATTATACCTACATGTTGTATCCCTAAACCCTAAACCACACCCTGCATATACATACATACATGCATACATACATACCTACCTACATACATACATACACACATACATACATATATAATCATATATATATATTGATTGATTGATTGATTGATTGATTGAATAAAACCATAGAAAACTTGCAGAAAACCATGGAAAATTGAAGAAAACCATGGAAAATTGAAGAAAACCATGGAACAATTGAAGAAAACTATGGAAAAATTGAAGAAAACCATGGCACAATTGAAGAAAACCATGGAAAAATTGAAGAAAACCATGGAAAAATTGAAGAAAACAATGGAAAATTGAAGAGGCACGAAACCCAAAAAAAATCCAAAACTGTAAAAAAAAAACAAAAACAATTCTGCACCCGTTATATAATGATGATTAACCATCATAACCATCATGATATAACCATCATTGTCATGATTTTTCAGCAGTTTACACTTCGTTTACAAGTCAGGTTGACAAAATCACTTTGGGATCTCCAAATCTCCATGTCTAAGACCCTGTGGGTGTTTGAAGCAATGCCGGGGTGGTAGTTTTTATCCACAGATGAAAAGTTCGCACGTGAAATTACATCGATGGCAAAACAAAAAAGGTGAACATCTGGGAAGGTCACGGAGAAAACTATATATTGCGAAGACACTACTGACAATATATTATGTTGGTTTCAGGGCCCAAAATGAGAAAACATATGCGTATTTATTTCATCCAGCCAAGAAGCACATGTATTGAACGAAAATACGGTTTCTTAGGACCCTCAGCAGCCGGAGACCGTTCAGCAGATTGATGCCCCCTCTCAGCCTTGATGGTGATTGGTCACCAATCTGTGATTTTTAGAAAATTGCCATCGTTGATTACCAGAGGGCAACCACATTGGGAATCATCATCTTCCCATCTAACCGCAGAGTGAAACACTTCCGGCTAGCAGTGGGATGGAAGCTGGTGAAGCGACTGAAGTGCCATCACCATCTATACTATGCCTGCGTTGTGAGTGTGATATACCAATCAATTCTGGTGTCAACATCCCTGTAATTCTGCAGCCTAGCTTAAGACCTTAACTTTTTGACAAACTATCATTTCTCGTGGAAATTCTATTCATGTCCAGCTTACCATCATTTTCGGTCTAGGGTACATCATTTCAAATCGCATTTGGCGGTTAACCTAATCATGTCTACTTCTCGGTTGTGGCTTCCATTTCTTCATAATCTGGTTGGTGGTTTGGAACATTTGTTTTTCCATATATATATAATATACATATTGGGAATTTCATAATCCCAACTGACGAAGTCCATCATTTTTCAGAGGGGTAGGTTGAAACCACCAACCAGTTGATCATGGCATCTCCGGCATATCTTTGCTGCCGCCAGGTGCACGTGCCTCCGATGAGCTGTTGCAATTCACACGCAGGTCTTCTTCATGCCGCTGGGCGATGGATCAGACACCGCCATATTTATGGACCTGGGCCATATGGGGTGTCCAAGATAGTTAAGTTATGTTAAGTTGGTTTAGTGAAACACTTCATGAACTACAGAACTCTACAAATATCTACCACACGTCACTTGGGGTCATAAAACACTTTGCTATCTTCGGGGCCCCACATCTCATTAAATTACTGGGGGGATGTTTCCAGTCATGGCAAGTTTCCAGTCATTTTCATCAAAAATGGCGAGATGTGGAGATAAACATCAAGGTACCAGCTGGCTACCGCGAAAAAAAAAAATCTAACCGTGGCTTTGAATCCCAGGATTGTTTTTTCGGGATCAGGGTTATCATTGTCTTCGTCTTAGTAGCATTTTTTGCCAGAATCGCATTAAACATGTGGCAATATGTGGCACAATCTTATATTTTGTCTTAACAGTCCTATTTGTATTTTGGATTGGCGTAACAGCCAGATATATCTACCATTCTCCCAGTGATTGAAGGTAAAAAGCCTGCAGTTTTGTGGCATTCCCTGAAAAGTGAGGAGTTTCACCAGATAAATCGCCAGGAAATTGGTGAATTTCACCAGGAAACACCACTGGATTTAGCTAGAAACAGATGGTGAAACCAGAAGTTCAGCCAAAAAATTGACATTTGACTTATGTTGATCTATTTTGGTCGAGTTTATTTGGGGTAAAGTTTTCCTTTTTTGTTCTGTACTGATTCGTATGGATATTACCATAGGTGATGGGAATTGGGCGAAGCGCGCCGCATTTTCTCCAGGTTAATGAATTATTGTTATTGCTATTCAGGCAGAATGGTAAATTGGAGGGATCAGCATTTTTTGCAGGGGGAAACTTGATGTGTTTGTGTGCGTAACTCAAAAAACACAATATTTTGATGTGTAGGTGAACTCAAAAAAACATATATATATATACAGTATATACATATATATATATATGTATATATATCTATATATATATATCTATATATCTATATATATATATATCTATATATCTATATATATCTATATATATATATATACCTATATCTATATATATATATCTATATATATATATATATCTATATATCTATATATATATATTGTGAATGTACCATCCATTTGTATCATCAACTCATGTCTATCACATGGACATACCATGATCCACATGGTTCCATTGGGTGCTTCCAACACGTGCCGTCCGCTTCGCCGACAATGCAGCTGGGCGGGCGGGAGGATTCAACAAGGCCAGCAAAACAGGGTTTTGCATCTCAGGGTTGGTGGATAGGAATCCCCGAAATAATATCTCAGGGAGATAGTAAATTCACATTGGTAGCGGAGCGCTGGGCTGCCGCCGGGGGCATCCGAGTAACTAACTTAATTTTGGGGCATCTTAGACGGGGTCTAGGACAGTCAAACAAAGTTCCATAGGCTGGAACAACAGTTTTCTCGGGCGCAAAGTCTGAGCCATGTCCTCGGAACGAAGGGCGGAAGCAGCAGATCCACCTTCGTCGGGGATTCCTCCGAGTTCCCTTCCATGGGGACAGATACCTCGTTTTGATCCGTCAACGACGGACTTGAGGGTGTACACCCAGAAGTTGCAGTTCCTGCATCAGGTGTGGCCGACTGAATACATAGAGCATTTGGCGCCACGGGCGGCCTTGCTGGTGGAGGGTGCCGCATTCCAAAAACTGGCAAGACTTGATGCACAGAAACTGAGATCAGCGGATGGGGTGAAGATCCTCATTGAGACCTTGGGGGGTGCCTGGGGTCGCACAGATCCTGAGGACACCTATGACTTGTTTGAGCGAGCATTGTACTCAGTGAGCCAACGATCTGATGAAACAAACGACAGCTACTTGGCCAGGCACGACACGGTGTTCGAAGACTTGCTGTCGAAGAAGATCACACTGGCCGACGTACGGGCATATGTGCTCGTCAGACAATCGAACCTGAGCTCTGATGACCGAAAACGGATCATTGTAGACAACCAGGGCCAACTGACCTATGAGCAAGCACGGAAGAGCCTGAGGCTCCTTGGGTCAAGATTCTTCCAGGACCTTCAGGGGAATCGAGCCAATCATGGCAAGAAAACATATGAGGCCTACCAGCTTGATGAACCTGAGGACAATCATCAAGCGGCCTTCATGCAGGAGACCGAGTCCATGGAGATCGACGAGGAGCAGATCTTTCAGCTTCTTGCCGACCAAGGTGACGAAGATGCGGTGTTCATCTCTGACTTTGAGGATCAGATTGTGGACGCCATCCAGGATCACCCAGGCTTGTCACAGTGCTTCTTGAGCTATCAGGAGGCCCGTGCTAGGGTGAGAGAGCGAGCCCATGCCAGGGGTTTCTGGCCAGTGAAGGGAAAGACCAAGGGGAAAGGAGGCAAGAAGGGAAAACCGTCATGGACACCAGCCAATGGATCGTCGTGGACTCCAGGTCGACGTCGTTCTTAGGCGGACCGGATCGCCAACTCCACATGCAGGGCCTATGGACAGCCCGGGCACTGGAAGAGGGAGTGCCCAAACCGTCCGGATGTCAAAAAGAATGAAGCCACCAACATCACTGAGGAGATCCACCTTGGCACCGATGACGTCGCCGCCGACATCTTCGAGGTGGTATCCGAACTCCCAGAAGATGCAGTCTCTTGGAGCCAGGCATGGAATGAAAGTCAAAACTCATGTCATGCGGTTGGGGACTGTTCGGATTGTTTTGTTTGTATTGAGGGGCACATGTCAAACATGGTTCAACATACGCTCCATGCCCGGCTGATCGAATGCTGTAGGAAGCATGGAATTGAAACGGTGGCCCCAGTGATGCACGAGAGCGTCAAGCCTGAGACATTGCCGGACACTCGCCCGAGAAGTCCTGAAAGGATTTCTGAGCCTTCCACAAGGGAGGCCCATCCAGCAACTGTTTTCCAAGTTGAAGAAGCATGCCATGAGGCCATACTTGACACAGGGGCTAGTAGGGCTGTTATTGGATCTGAACGATTGAGCAAGCTGGTTAGTTCTTGTGGTCTGGAGGGGTCCCTCAAGATTGCCCCCTCAAATGTGAATTTTCGATTTGGTAACTCCGGCGTGCTTCAGAGTTCACACGCCGTGTTCTTTCCACGGAAAACAGGAGGATGGATCCGAGTGGAAGTGGTTCCTGGTCAGACACCGTTTTTGCTGTCAAACTCAGTTCTTCGTGCCCTTAAGGCAGTCGTAGATGTTGAGGCAAGGCAGGTCTGGTTCAAAGGTTCCGACGATGTCATTCCTCTTAGAACATGCCGCAAAAATCTCATGAGTGTTGATTTTACCCAAATTCTAAACTTATCATGTGGTTCACATCAAGAAACTGATCATGAAATACATGTGATGGATCAACATGAGGGTTGGAGTCATGAGTACATGCGTGAAAATCAACATGATGAAGTAGGAGACAAAACCCATGGAAAAATTCAGATGGCCGTGAATCAGAGTGAAAGTGTACAGAGAAATTTTGACAACTCTTTGAAGAATGTCGGGGATGGCCTTCAACCGATGTCTCAAAGGGTAGCCCAACTTTTGCCCAAGTTTCCCAGTTTTCAGGAAGTGCACCCAATCGAAGCAGTCAGCCATGAGTCAGGATCTTCACGATCAGCAACTGACATTCAGGATCGACCCGAAGCTCAGCACCACAGCGCAGTATCCCGAGTCGGCGCCGGCAGAAATTCAGCGTCCACCGGGGATCTCCACTCTTCGAGAGTGGGGTCAGCTGAAAGTGCCATCGGGAAAGTTTGGGGGAAAGACATTCGAACAGGCACACAGCGATCTATGCTATGTTCGACAAATGTGGAATCGGAAGGCGGTATCCGCCTGGGTTCGAAGTTTTCAGATGTACTGCAGAGCCCGAAGTCAGGCCACCCACGAGTATGCCTACAAGATGCAGGAGCAGGGGATCGAAGTGGATTTGGTCAAACACCTGTCACAGGTATCGACTGGGGCGAACAGCAGTTTCAATGCCGAGCCCAAGCCGATCAGCAAGCCCAAGACCCCGATCGGTGTGACACAGGAGAAAGACAAAGCTGGAGAGTGGATCAAGATCGAAGAGGAGATGAAGTCAACGAACGAGCACAGCCGAGCTCCCAAGAGGGTGAATTCCAAGCCAAAGGCCTCAGCCATGGCAGTGGAACCCAACCATCATCGGGTTCAGGAGATTCGCACACAGATTGCGATCCTGGAGCGGGAGCTTGCCAAAGAAGTCCAGATCCCCGAAGAGGAGGACATCTGAGTGCTGAGCTTGACAAGATAACCAACTACATCGAAAGTGAATGTCCGATCGATTCTCTGTCCCCTGAGCACGAAGCGATGCTTCACATGGCCATCAATCGGAAAATCAATGAGGTAGAAAGCGGGTTGCTTTTGTTATCCTCCAAAAATGATCTTGGTCATGTGAAAAAGGGGAGACATCAAACAGAGGGGAATCGAAGAAATACCCACCAAAGTCGGCCATTGGACCTATTGGAAGTTTACTGTGAACCTAATTCCCAAATTACCACACAGATTAACAAGATTGGGGGACGAGCCATGCGCTTTTCCAAATCTGATGGGGATCTGAATACTTCCGAGGGAGTCCAAAAACTTTGGTTATGGATATATATGTATGAACCTCGCCACGTATGGTTGGCCCCAGAGTGCCGGTTGTATGGAAAATTTTCCAATCTCAATATGAGTCAAAGTCTTTCCATGTATGACCGGATTCAGGAACAGAGAAAACACAACAAGCATCATCTTCAATTGTGCAATGACATCTACAACCATCAAGTTTCCCATCGAAGACATGTGCACCTGGAACAACCATCAGACTCGTGCATGTTTGGTCAACCCGAACTTAAGGAGCTGATGTCTGGAACATATGAAGCCAAATTTGACATGTGTGAGGTTGGGAAACTCAAGCTACCCCATATGGAAAAATTTCTTAGGAAACGAACAAGTCTTCGAACCACCAATGGGTACTTGTACCATCACCTTCATCAACAATTTTGTGGGAAGAATCATGAACATGAAACCATCCAAGGGTCGTTTAACCATCAGGGTCAACGACAAAATGTATCAGCATATGCTGCAGCTTACACCTCAATTTTTGGGTCTAGGATTGCACGGCTGATTCTTGAGGAGTGCCAAATCAAGGAACCTCCTTGTGTTTCCGATGTGTTTGTTGCAAAAGAACATTATGATCGACCAGGAACTGCGCCGGACGATGCTCCGTGCCCAAAGCGGCAACGACACTCAATTAAAGGGCCACCTCGGGGATCGGATATCCCTGTTGCAGCTCCGACATATGGACGGGCCCCAACTTGGGAATCCATGATTCGCAAATGTTCATCTAGGGTCCCCAGGGTTGGAAATTTTGTGATCCGTGTTGGGGAGGATTTGTTTGGGGAGTTTCAAATGATGGTGCCGGAGCTGCAACTTAAGCTTGTTATGCTGTGCAGAGGAACTGAGAGGTTCCGTGTTCCCGGAAATCTGTCAAATGGTGAGCCAATGCCATGGCGGAAAACCATCATCATCGACCGTGCTACCGGTGAGGTGATCGACAAAGGACCACCGGAAAACTGGACAGCACTGTCTCGAATCAAACAAACTCGAAGTGCTGGATCCGCAAGATTGTCTGTAACTCTGTTTGGGGATAAGGTAGATATGGGAAGTGGGGAGTGTAAAGAGGGGAATAACCCAGAAAACCCAGAAAGTGAACCTATGGAAGTCGAACCGGGTTTGGATGTTCGTGCAAGTGGGGGGGGTCCTGAGCAGGGTTGGCCTCCAAGGATTGTTCCCAAAAGTGGCCCTGATTTTGAAAGCTTAGAGCCTGGTCAGAAGTCGGATCTGAGAAGACTTCATGCCAACTTGGGACATCCACACCCGGGGAAGCTTGCAAAACTCCTCATCGAACAGGGTGCTGACGAAGCCGTGGTGAAAGCCGCTCGCGACTATCAGTGTGATACGTGTATAGAAAATCAGCCTGGTCCAAAGCTTTCACATCCGGCAAGCCTTCATGTTCCAAAAGATTTTAATGACTGTGTTGGATGTGATGGAGCCTATTGGACAAATCAACAGGGTCTGAAGTTCCATTTCATGCACTTCATTGACGAAGCCACACTTTACCATGTTGGGGTTCCTAGTGGTAGGACAACTGAGGAGCAGATTCAGGTTTTCGAGAACACATGGCTGAACTGGGCAGGGCCATGTAAGGTGTTGTATCTAGACCCTGCCGGTGAGTACGTCAATGATCAGTGGCATGATTTCGCCCAAAAGGAAGGGATCAGACTGTCTGTTGCAGCTGCAGAGAGTCACTGGCAGATTGGCCGTGCTGAAGCCCATGGTCGGGTGGTCAAACAAATGTTGACCGCCATGGACCTGGATGAACCAATTTCGAACTTTGATCAATTTCGGAAAAGCCTTCGACATGTGTTTGCAGCGAAAAACTCACTGAGTAGTGTAAATGGTTATTCCCCTGAACAGGCGTTGTTGGGCAAGTCTTGTGCAATTCCTGCTTCACTTGTGGGAGACAGTGATGCTGCAACACATAGTTTGGCAGAAAGTGAAACCACTGAAGGAATCCTCTTTCGTGAAAGCCTCCGAAGGCGCGGCGCGAATGCGCTCGAAAGGCTTTTCTGACCGCTGATAATAACAGCGCTCTTCGCCGAGCAATTCTCCGTCGAACCCGAAAGGAAATTACCCAGTATAGGGCTGGTGATTGGGTACTTTACTGGAGAAGACTCAAGGGGAACCAAAAAGGGGAACGGGGAAGATGGCATGGTCCCGGTCAGATTATAGCCACTGAATATCCGAAAATTGTTTGGGTAAGTCATGGAGGGTATTTAGTGAGGGCAAGTCCACAACAGCTCAGACCTGCTTCTCTTCGAGAACACCTTGAACTTCGGAGAGATGTATCAGGGAGGATAATGGACGAACAAATCAAGCCTGCGTGTAAGAACTTTGTTCAACTTGAGGGTGTTCCTGAAGAGGAGGACGAAACCTCCGTGACCAACCCCATCAGTGGGATTCCTGGCAGTGCCGCTGATGGAAGTCAGCCAGAGGGCGAGATTTTCCCGTCTGCGGCTCCGTCGTCTGTTTCGCCGTGCCCATCTCTTTTGGATGACAGCCCTGAAACTCCAGAGGAAGGACTGGACTTTAATGCCCCAATTGAAACACCGGTTCCAGAGGACGGGGATCTTTTGTTTGGGGATGATTGGGAAGTACCACAACAAGGAGTAGGTGTTTGGGAAATATCCCTCGAAGATGGTCCCCCTAAGATGGTTGATGAATGTTTGGTAAGTGAATCCCCCGAACTCTTGGAATGGTCATTAATTGCAACTGGGGCTAGAAAACAAAGGGTTGAAGTACAGTGGAAAGATTTGGGAGATGCGGAGCGCCAGCTGTTCCAGCAGGCAAAGAACAAAGAGATAGATGCCTGGGTAAAACATGAGACTGTGAAGAAAGTTGCAAGAGGCACACTTAGGGATGACCAGATAATGCGTTGCCGCTGGATTCTGACATGGAAGCCCCCAGCTCCTGGCACAAGCGAACGACGCGCCAAAGCGCGCTTAGTGGTTTTGGGTTTCGAGGATCCCCAAATTTCTTCCATCTCTGCTGATGCTCCCACTTTGTCCAAGGATGGCAAGCAGCTAGTGTTGCAACAGGTAGCCAGCAATGGATGGCGCTTAGTAAATTTTGACATTGCAACTGCCTTTTTGAAAGGACAGGGAGATGGAAGAGCCTTGGGTCTTCATGCACCAAAAGAGCTCAAAGAAGCCATTGGTATGGGGCCAAATGACCAATGCAGCCTTCTCGGAGGAGCCTATGGCCGTGCTGATGCCCCAATTTTGTGGTATCGAACACTGCGAAAGACTCTTGAAGGTCTTGGCTTTATAGCATCACCTTTTGACGGATGCGTGTTTAGCTTGGTCACTCATGGCCCAAATGGACCTAGGGTAAGAGGCTGCCTAGGATTACATGTTGATGATGGGATAGGGGGAGGTGATGAATATTTTGGGAAGGTCATTGGACGGCTTAGGAAGATTTATGATTTTGGTGCCTACAATGAAGGGGAGTTTGAGTTTTGTGGGGTGAAATATTTTCAATGGGATGATGGGTCCATTGAGATGGGGCAAGACTCTTATATTCAGAAAATATCTCCCATAGATATCCCTCGAAAGCGCCGACAGCAGCCAAAAGAGTCACTGTCTTCGACTGAAACTCAGTCACTTCGTCAGATTTGCGGGAGTCTCCAATACGCAGCGGTCCACACGAGGCCGGACATTTCAGCGAAAGTTGGTGAACTTCAGGCAGCCATTCCATGTGGTCGTGTAGAGCATTTGATTTTGGCCAATCGGGTGTTGTTTGAAGCGAAAACAAAACCTGTGAATCTGATGATAATTCCGATTGCCGAGTCCAAGGTGACCTTCTGTGCATTCTCAGATGCCTCTTTTGAATCTGGAAATGGCAACCCAACGAGACAAGGCACCTTAATTTTCACCACGGATGGCAATCTCGCAAAGAACCAGCGAACAGTGATTTGTCCAATGGCATGGTCATCAAAGAAGATTCCGAGGGTCGTGCGTAGCACGTTAAGTGCAGAATCGGTCGCACTGGGGTCCACGTTGGACCGGTTGAGTTGGTTGAGGGTATTTTGGGAATGGATGAAGAACCCTGGAATTGACTGGTCCCAGCCTGATGTGATTTTACGACGGGCTCCTCATGCAACAGTGGCAACCGACTGTAAGTCAGTGTATGACTTATCAACCAAGACCTCAACACCTTCGTGCTCGGAATACCGCACCACCTTGGAATGCTTGCTCATACGAGAGCGTCTTCGTGAAAACTGTGGTCTTAGGTGGGTCAACAGTAGGGCCATGTTGGCTGATTGTTTAACCAAGTCAATGGATGGCGATGCTCTGAGACAAGCTTTGATGATCGGACAATATGCTCTGTTTGACGAGCATGAAGTGCTCAAGGAACGAGCTGACAAACGATCCCGACTGAAATGGA
>CAMXCT020003119.1:5000-75576 GCA_947184155.2 Cladocopium goreaui | reverse complement strand
TTGTCGTCGTCGTCGTTGTTGTTGTTGTTGTTGCTGTTGCTGTTTGTGTTGTTCTTGTCGGTGTTGGTGTTACCCCTGCAGCGTTTTTGCTCGGTTCCGTAGTGGCCGAAAATCGTCAAATCGGTGGTGTTTTCGCGTGTTTTTGCATCGCTCGGAGCAAAAAACACCGTAAATACCAATGTTTTTGGCGGGTCGGAAGCCCAAAACCACGATATTTACGATGTTTTTTGCCTGTAAAAAGCACGCTATTTACAGTGTTTTTTGGCCAGCACCTAGCAAAAACACTGGTATTTACGGAGGTTTCACCATGTAGCAAAATGTGGTTTCTTGATCCGAAAAGAACAAAAATACTGTAAATTACAGTAATTTTATCTGCTCTTAGGGTGCATAGAAGGTGTTGAGGGAGGGGGGTGGGGGGGGTGGGTACTAAAATGACTAGCAATCTCCTGAAGAATCAGGTAACGGGGCTGGCCGCCCTCCCCTTTACTTCGTAAAGTAAAACTCAAGGTAGCCCCTCTGGAGCTACCTTTCGTGATATGATATAAATTGGTTCTTTTTGGGTTTAGGGTCCTGACTCCTGACTGTGACTGGAATGGAAACTCTTATCTTAACACTCATACATCCATCTCTAGATATTAACAGTCATACATCCATCTTTATATCATATCTCTATCTCTATCTCAATATAAAATATATCGATTTGTCTCTTTGTGGTAGCAGCCTGCCTATCCATGTAATCCATCCCATCCCGGGGCCCTGACTCCATGCAAACCTAGCTGCACAATGCGGACCCGCAAAGCATTCAAGAACTATGACTAATGACTGTGACAGATCACATTCAGCGATGTCCCGGCACAACTATATGCGCAAAAGGAATCGGCAGCTTTATTGCTCTTCTATGGAGTCTCAGACCGTTCTGCTTGACTCACGCCGATGCACTATGGTGAGACAGGATGCACTATGGTGAAACTGAACGTCTCAAGCAAAGATGCGTGCATCAGCAAGTCTCAGACAGTTCTGGTTGACTCATGCTGATGCACTTCATTTTCAAATTCAATTGTCACGACGGCGTTGAGTCAGGCAAAGAACCGACCTGGCCCCCAGCCAGGGTGGGGGAACCATCCTATTCCCTCAAACAATTATAGGAGCAGGCCATAATTACATACGCAGTATCAAAGTCTGAAGCTAAGGCCTAAGGGTCTTAATTAGGACTCGATGATATGCACCACATCACAATACGTGACCAAGTGTGTAATGTCATGGCGAGCCTAACTAAAACTTTTTTTGTCCGTCCCGAGATTGTCCTGCAAAACCTTGAAGCGATCACTGCTTGCAGATTGCATCTCTACACAGAAACGCTCGTACACATAAACCTCTTTGCGTGCGAGAAAGTTACTCCAGCACACGAAAAATCGCAATTTTACCTCCGTTTTTGCCGATCGACCCTCATTTCGTGCGAAAAACGAAAAATCGCAATTTTACCTCAGGTTTTGCCGATCGACCATCATTTCGTGCGAAAGGGTTGCTCCGGCACAGGTAAAATCGTAATTTTACCTCAGTTTTTGCCGATCGATCCTCATTTCGTGCGAAAGGGTTGCTCCGGCACACGAAAAATCGCAATTTTACCTCAGTTTTTGCCGATCGACCCTCATTTCGTGCGAAAGGGTTGCTCCAGGACAAGTCAAATCGAAATTTTACCTCAGTTTTTGCCGATCGACCCTCATTTCGTGCGAAAGGGTTGCTCCGGCACACGAAAAATCGCAATTTTACCTCAGTTTTTGCCGATCGACCCTCATTTCGTGCGAAAGGGTTGCTCCGGCACACGAAAAATCGCAATTTTACCTCAGTTTTTGCCGATCGACCCTCATTTCGTGCGAAAGGGTTGCTCCGGGACAAGTAAAATCGCACTTTTACCTCAGTTTTTGCCGATCGACCCTCATTTCGTGCGAAAGGGTTGCTCCAGGACAAGTCAAATCGCAATTTTACCTCAGATTTTGCCGATCAACCCTCATTTCGTGCGAAAGGGTTGCCGTTTCGTGACTCACCGCCGGCACCACCCTCGGCCTAAAGAGAGAAAGATAAAGAAGGCGAGAGAGAGAAAAGGGAGAGAGAAAGGAGAGAAGATGTGAAGATGAGAAGATGTGAGAGAAGGTGTGAGCAGATGAAGATGAGAGAGAGATGAGCAGATGTGAGAGAAGATGTGAAGATGAGCAGATGTGAGAGAAGATGTGAGAGAAGATATGAAGATGAACAGATGTGAGAGAAGATGTGAGAGAAGATGTGAAGATGAGCAGATGTGAAGATGAGCAGATGTGAGAGAAGATGTGAAGATGAGCAGATGTGCAGATGAGCAGATGTGAGAGCAGATGTGAGAGAAGATGTGAGAGAAGATATGAAGATGAGCAGATGTGAGAGAAGATATGAAGATGAGCAGATGTGACGATGAGCAGATGTGAGAGAAGATGTGAAGATGAGCAGATGTGAAGATGAGCAGATGTGAAGATGAGAAGATTTGAAGATGAGCAGATGTGAGAGAAGATGTGAAGATGAGCAGATGTGAAAATGAGAAGGTGTGAGAGAAGGTGTGAAGATGAGAAGGTGTGAAGATGAGAAGATGAGATACAGACCCCCACTATTGGAAGAACCCTGCGCTCAGATGCTCTCGGGAAAAAGGTCTACTCAGTCTACTCCTCCAGGGTGCCAGCCCTGCTGGCATCTGCTGACCCATCTCTGCCTGCGGCCGCTTTGCGTTTTGGCTGCGGCACCAGCCGGCTATCCTTGGATCAAGCGGTGGCCGGGCCCCACCAAACTCTGGTATAATCCCATTTTGAATCATGACAGTCATGTTACTCGTTGCATACTTTGGTATCACCGATTTCGTTAACCCAATCAATTAAAATCCAAACAGTTTGCCCGTTGTTAGACCTCAACCATATGGTCTGGTGGGTCAAAGAAGCTATGTCACGTTCCCAATCACGGTAGAAAATCGCATGCAACCACGACAAACTGCAGGCGGGAAACCTCTGTCAGGGTCATACTTAGCGGATCCTGCGATGCAGGCTGTGAACAGCTGCGCTTACCAATTGGGCAGTATATATATATATGTCGATAATATCTCCACCCCTCTCTCTCTCTCTCACAGTCTGTGCGTCTCTTTGTCTCTCTCTCCATCCCCTTCATGTTAATGATTATACAGATTAGCTTAGAATAGATTAAACTTAAGTAGATAGATAGATAGATTAAACATTACATTACAGTCCATTACATTCCATTAAGTTACGAAACATTACATAACATACATAGCACTACAAACAGTACATAGTACATAACAGAACGTTACAATACATTACACATTACATTACACATTACATTACGCATTACGTTACACATTACATTATTCATTACGCTGCGTTACATTACATGCTCACACATTACATTGCATTACTTATAATCACAGATTATAACATTACATGCCATTACACTACATTACACATTATTAGATGAAATCACATAACATTACATTACATGGCATTAGAAAGCATTACACAACATGACATTAAAAGTACATTAACATTACGTTACATTACCTTCACATCAACATTACATTACATTACAGAGCATTGCAAAGCATTAGGTACCATTACACAACATGACATTAACAACATTGACGTTACATTACATTACATTACATTACATTACATTGCATTAACATTCGCATTAGCATAATAATTACATAATATTCCATTACATAGCAGTGCGCAACATCACATTACATAACATAACATTACATCACATTCATAACACAAAGAAGTCTATAATAATATGTAGCTGGATAATAAAAGCTGGGTAAGCAGCATATTGTAGTACAACATGCCAACTATGATCATTTTGATATAGCTTCTGACTCGGGAGAGGAAGTGATGAATTGCATAGTGGCTACGCCGGTGATCAAGGCCAAACACCAGCAAACAATTTTAGAAAATGGTGCTGAAGGCACCAAACGTACATAGAACCTTTATTGTGTATATTGTGCATGTATGTGTATATATATATATACATACTTTGAGCCTCAATGTAAAATGTATATATGTATGTCATATTACACACACACACATATATATATACATTGTGCACATGTTTGCACATGTATATAGTGCGGCATTGACTTCCAATGGGTGCAGCACCTCTAAGAAAAAACATGGGTCCAAACAATGGCGGAATATTTCCCAAGCCTTGGCAAAAAATGAAGAAACTGATTGGTTCCAATTCCAAACTACAAATTGGTGCCAAACTGGGTGCCTTCACCCCTCCCCAAAACAATCCCCGTTGGGGATGGAACTCCAAAAAATCATCAAGAATCATTGGCATCGCCACCAAATACCCCGGACAAATTGCTGGTTAGCACATCTCCCCAAATTATAGCAAAAGATTCAACTAGCTACCGCCGCATCAGTTGGTTTACCCAAATAGCTCCATGTTTCTATAACCAATTTTGCTGATGATATCATAAAATCCATGTTTGGCCGGATTATTGATTACATAATGCCATTAATATCAGATTTACTGATTAATATCCCATACCATATTATTAACCCTCCCATCTTTCCAGCTGTCCATCACGATCTTGCTACTTCCCTGCGCAGGATAGCTTTGGCTTAACAGGTCTGGCGCCTGCGAAAAGTCGCAGGAACACAATAAATGCAAGCGTTCATGTGGCTGTACAGTTGTACAGCAAAAATTGTGGAATTGCACTCAATTTTACGGAAATTGAAATGCATTTTGATGTGGAAACTAATTCAGCAATATGTAACAACTTGAATGGTGAAACCGAAGATACACCCTAAGATTTGTTTAGTGGTTAGCATATGATAGATCTATACGGCGTCTTGGGACGTTGTATCTGGTGGCTTTTCCAATATATGTCTACACATATATATATATAGCACAACAGCGGCTTTATATACGACAAAATGATCTAAAATGGTAGTATGTAAGCAATGGGTTTGGGGATGCCACAGTGTCAAACAAACCCGTATGGTACGTGACATTCATGATTTCAATCTGCCGATTTTGACCCCCAAACTACCACCGACAGGTGCCAGCTTCAACCCTTACACGTTCCTTTCAAACATGTTCGAACAACTCTCTCTTGTGTTTTTTGTTCCCACTCCCCTCCAAGCCATCAAATAAATGGAACGTGACCTAAAACAAGGTCATGTTGAGATACTTGCCCTTACTGACCAGGATTTATATGGATTCACGATGACATCGCAGTGATGTCGGTATAATCATGTATAAGTATATATAATTAAACAAATCGCTCCGGTAATCAAACGTGGCAATGCAAGAACCGCTAATTTTAGACCCCTATGTGCAGGAAATTTTCCATTGCCAACGAGGATTTCCCATGACTCACCTGCCCCAGAGTGAGGTCCAACTGATTGCGCTCGGGAACCTCGCTGATTGGGATCAGCTCATGGGATGAACAAAAACAAGGGATGTATCCACCAACAATCAACCAAGCAAACCTTGGATTTTTATATATATATATACTACACATTACTCTCTCTCTCTCTCTCTCCCTCTCTCTCCCTTTTCTTTTTTCCCCTCACTGCGCAAGCTAATGGGGTCTTTAGCCCAGAATAGCTCCGGTGTGCACTGGTGCGGGCGCCGGGTCAGGTTCAACGAGGTTCCGGAAAGGTTCTGGATCAGGTTCAACAGGGTTCCGCAAAGGTTCCGGATAAGAATCCGGTCAGGTTGAACAGGGTTCTGGAGAACGTTTCACAAAAGGTTCCGGAGAAGGTTACGGGAGGGTTTGGTGCTGAGCCAGGTGAGGTTCAACAGGGTTCCGGAGAAGGTTCCGGAGAAAGTTCCCCAGAAGGTTCCTCAGAAGGTCGGGGAGCTTTGGTGCAGAGCCAGGTCAAGTTCAACAGGTGCCAAGCCAGGTCAGATTCAAAGAGGTTCTGCAGAGCCAGGTCAGGTTCAACAGGGTTCCGGAGAAGGCGACGGAGAAGGTCTGGGAGGCTTTGGTGCAGAGCCAGGTCAAGTTCAACAGGGTTCCGGAGAAGGTTCTAGAGAAGGTTCCGGGAGGCTTTGTTGCAGAGCCGCATCAGGTTCAACAGGGTCCCGGAGAAGGTTCCAGGAAAGGTTCCGGAGGTTGGGGAGACTTTGGTGCAGAGCCAGGTCAGGTTCAACAGGGTTCAGGAGTAAGGTTCCGGAGAAGGCCTGGAAGGCTTTGGTGCAAAGCCAGGTCAGGTTCAACGGGGTTTCGGAGAAGGTTCCGGAGAAGAATTTGGGAGGCTTTGGTGCAGAGCCAGGTCAGGTGCAACAGGGTTCCGAAGAAGGTTCCGGAGAAGGTTTTGGGAATCTTTGGTGCAAAGCCAAGTCAGATTCAAGGGGTTCCGGAGAAGGTTCCAGGAAGCCATGGCGCAAAGCCAAGTCAGGTTCAACGGGGACCGGAGAAGGCTGAGAAAAAATTGTAAAAATAAAACGTTGCGACTGTTGGGGATACCACCGCAGCTTATTATTCACCCCGCTTCGCGTGGGGTGGCCGCCCACACCGCAGGTTTATTTCGGTCCGTGAGAGGGGCTAACGGTGGTTTTCCCCCGTGGGGGCTCCCCAAGCTAAGAATTTTCACTTTTCCCCCCCGTGGGGGCTCCCCAAGCTACTTTTCCCCCCCGTGGGGGCTCCCCAAGCTAGGGAATTTTCACTTTTCCCCCCCGTGGGGGCTCCCCAAGCTAGGGAATTTTCACTTTTCCCCCCCGTGGGGCCTCCCCAAGCTAGGGAATTTTCACTTTTCCCCCCCGTGGGGCTTCCCAAGCTAGGGAATTTTCACTTTTCCCCGCCGTGACAGCTTCCCAAGCTATGGAATTTTCACTTTTCCCTCCCTTGGAGGCTCTCCAAGCTGCGGAATTTCAAATACCTAGACAACGACGCCTAGATAGTCCGCCAAATCCCGTGTTCTTTGAATGTGTTTTCCATGTTTTTGCAATGGTTTCCTTCAAAGCACGGTACTTTACACTTTTGTCGCCATAAAACCGGTCGAAAACATCATGTTCGACAATGCTTCCAATTCCCTTATCTCCCCAACCGTTGAAAATCCCGCTATTTACAGTGTTTTCTTCAATTTTTCCATGTTCCAATGCCGGTAGCCAACTCCAACATATATATAAGAAATCCTTCCAAAACATTGTTTTTGACAGTGTGTTTCCAATGTTTCCAGTCAAACAGACGGTAATTTACACGTTTTTTGCCATAAAGGCAGTAAATCCTTCCAAAACATTGCTTTTGACAGTGTTTTTGTAATGTTTCCAGTCAAGCATACGGTAATTTACATGTTTTTTGCTATAACGTCAGTCCAAAACACTTGTTTTTGCAGTGTTTTCAATGCTCTGGCATTCAAAAACCCTGCAAATCTTGCTATGTACAATGTTTTTTTCATTTTTGGCCGTTTTTCCATTGCCAGAAAGCTACCAAAATGACCCAAAATTCCATTTCAATACCCTCTTGCGCTCAGACACCCAAAAATCCTCGAAAAATGTCGAAAACACCACCGTATTCTGGTCTCGGTGCGAAATCGTTTTTGGCCCCCCCCCCAGCTAAAGCTGATATAGCGACTGCTATATTAACAAATGTCATTGAGCATTTAGTGTTGTTGTTTTGCCCCCCAATAAGCACGCCTTCACCGCCAAAGCGGTGTGGGCGGATTTTTTTTCTCTCTCTCTCTCTCTCTATTTATATATATATATATAATATATCCCTCACCAAAACATAAATATACATATGCAATGTTTTTCAAACATCTCAAAGTCACCTAAGTATCCACGGCGTGTCACCGGGCCTTCGCTACCGGGCCCGTTTTGACCCACTCTCGGAGCTTGGCGAAGGTTTCGGTTTCGTGCCACCTGGATGGTGGAGCCGGGGTTGGGGCTGAGCCACCCGTCACTGAAGATACCACATTACAGGTGTACATAGATATGGACATGGACAACCCATGTTTTCTTCCTTTTTTGTCGCGATTGTTTTCTAATGGATGGTTCATTCTTTATGGTCTTCATATGCTTTTACATGTTTTTGTTAATTTATGTTCATTTACTGCAGGGTAAGCCGTATCTTTCACTTGGGATCACCGCTGAGCTGGCTGCTTTAGTGAGGAATCCGGCGCTGAGTTGGAGTCCTTTTCGACCAACTCAAGGAGAAATTGGGAAGGTGAGCATCCCCAACGGACCAAAAATACTGAACCAATATATCTCCATTGTGAACATTTGTGCTTGTAGCATCAAACCAGACCCGCCCAGTTGTTGCTGTCCTTGCTGCCAGCTCTATTGTCCTGCACAGGCGGATGCAAAAGGAACATTTTGAGGTGGGCAAATCACACTGGCTGATGTGGCTTTTCAGTGTTTTGATCCCTCATCGGACCTAAACATCTTATACCATCAGGTTGGCTCATACAACCTTGTGGCCAACTAGAGGGTATAAAATTTTTACCACAGGCCATCCCAGTCCAACCCAGTCCATCCCCGAAAAGCTGGTGCTCGTCCTTTCGATCCAACCCAAAGTCCAGGTTGTTCACAGCTTCCTGGCTACTAGGTAGGCATTTGGGTATCGGCACCTGCTTCGTTGTTCATTGTGCCCAAGTTTGAATCTAATCTCAGTATGTATGATCAAGACACTAGGGGATTGGACACTCCAAAATATGATGACTTACAGTAACTGTACAAGCGGCAGGGTTAAGTCTGTCATAGCATCTCGTCTTAAGTCATTGCCGGGGTCCTGTTTCTGCATGTGTACGCTGCAACTGGTTTAAGTCACGCCCGCTCGTTTAAGTCATAGCCGCGTGATGCCTTTCCAAATGTGTACGCGGCTTCGACCGAGGCTCATATTATACTGCTTTTGATCAGTTCAGCATTCATAGTATATGTTTTGGGTATGTGTTTGTCATGTTACTCACCATGTAACCGCTTGATAAGTAGGGGTATGGTGGTACTCTTTGAAATCGATAAATACAATCAAAATCAAATCATTTTTGTAGGGTTGAACACGCTCCGGAAACTGTAAAAATATTGGAGACGCTGTCCTCAGGATGCTTGAGCCCCCAGTGTCCACCAAAGATTGTTTTTTGATATGATTTTCACTCACCCGATGCCTGCGCCCGGCATGTGCTTTGGTAACCCAACCCAACGGCACAATGATTCTAGAAAGAAAGTAAAACTGAGCCCCCAAGTGGGTTTTTATCACAAGTCCCGAACAAGGTCAAAACGACGTACCAAACGAGGTCAGAAAGTAGCTTTGGAAACCCCAGCTCCCAAAAGCAATCCAAAATACAAGGCCAGAATCTAGCTGTGGCTTTTATCGGCTTCTGCATTCGGAAAGCTGAGCCACATCGATCTAGCAAAGTCTAGCAGCAGTCCAGCCGCGGTTTAGCAGTAGTCTAGCAGCTACCGAGAAGTGGGGCAGCAGCCTAGGCCTCAGGAGAAGCCTGCTAGCAGTTTGGCAGCAGCCTGCCATGCGCTCTTTGAGCAGTAGTTGCAGCAGTTTACCAGCGGTCTGGCAGCATTCAAGCAACAATCTGTAGCAGCAGTCTAGAAGCAGTCCAGCAGCAGCCGAGCAGCAGTTTGCACGCTGCCCATTGTGACACCGAGCATACATTTAGCAGCACTTCAGCGGCAGCTTAGCACCAGCCCGGCAACAGTCTATCTAGCAGCATGCCAGCAGCAATTTTGCAGCAGCGGCTCAGCAGCGTAATGAAAATCGACCAGCAATCCATCAGCAGTTTGGAGCAGTCCAGCCTGCAGCAATGCAGTAACAAACGGTTTCTGAGAACAGCTTAGTAGCACTCGCTCAGCAGTACCCCAGCAGCCCAGCAGCTGTCCAGCAATGTAGCACCAATTCTAATTTCCTAAATGCATTACCATACAATACGGAAGAAAAGCACCGCAAGGCACACGCTCACCCAAGACCAAAATATCAGAATCTGTTCAACATATATTATCACAAAATCAAGCTTTAGAACATGCAGTTCTGCAAGGCACACGCTGATCTGCTACGACAAAACAGCAATGCTACGACTTAACCCCGGGAGCCAGTAGTATATTTAACAATATGGACCTGATTCACAATGATTGAACCCTGTGACAAATAGAAAGGAATCATGCAAATCATTCCAGCGCCTTCAATGCCTCTACAGAAAGTCATCCGACTCATAGCATACCCCAAGAAACTCTTGTCACATATTGCAACCCGCCTTCGGAGTTGGCGTGCAGCTATTGCTGGTATCGCCCTGTTCCAAACATGTGGGTTGCAACTCTCGAAAGGCTTTCCATCTATCCCGCAATCCCACGCTCCCAATTTGGAAATGGATGGAAACAAATGGATTTCCAAACGGATTTGCAAATAAGAAGAGGTTAGCTGGGGCTTTCCCTCATCAATGGCCAGAAGCCAATCATGGGGTTCGGGGTCCGCCTTAGATCCTCTCTCGGTGGGAGTCTTCCCCTCAGACCAGGGCATCACCGAGGGCTTGGGGCGGCTCGCCACCTGGAGGAATGGAACGTCACCAACGCCCATGTGCACACATGTCGTGTTACATTATGGAATATCACAACTAACAACTATATGCTTCATGATATACATGTTTTTTTTACACCTGTATTATGCATTAATGTTGTCACATGTAGCATCTTAACTTAATGTACATATATTGCGGCTTGTTACCGGATCTACAGGGGTGGCTGGCTGGACGGATGGATGGATCGATACATTACATTTCAACCAATGGTTTGCACTGTTGATGCTCTTTGTTGATTGTGGTTGAGGATGGTTGGGGATCCCAGCATGTCCAAGCAACTCTGTCAACCGAATTGAACGGCAACCATTGTTGACACATGAAGAGAAAAACAAGCGCTACATGGGGGCTAATCATTGGTGTCTTTATGACACCTGCGGCTCTAAGCTGGGACTTTGGCATTGTCACCAGTGCCAGATTGCTATCCGCTATCGGCTAGGTCAACGTGCTGGCACTCCCTGGTCTATAGCATAAGCATGGAAAACAAACACCCTGTATATATGTATATATATATATATAATCCTCTGGGGAATTCACCTAAAGGGTTGAGGTGTCTGATTCTATAGGTACAAAATCAGGATCCCCAAGAAAAAGATGTTTTTTTCTATATAAAATCAAGACCCCCAATAAGAATTCAACTGTACACAATCGAGGCCTCCAAGGTTAAGTTTGTATGAAATTTTAAGTAAAAAAAGGGTCTACATTCTACACTGGGTAGGCTGGGTTGGCTACATAATCAAGACCCCCAAGCCTCACAGTGGAAAAATCGGAACAAGGGCTTGATTTTAGGGTGCATTTTAGTATGGTATAATGATTGAATTTAAGTTTTTGGCTCGAGTCTAGCATAAAATTGAAATCAATATAAAATTACTTTACTTCGTGTGATCCCCACCATGACATTTATACATTTTCTTACTGGCAAATCTTCTGGGATTCTATCTGACATATCTTCTGGCATTCTATCTGGTATTCTATCTGACATTCTATCTGGCATATCTTCTGACATTTTTTCTGGCATTCTATCTGGCATATCTTCTGACATTCTATCTGACATATCTTCTGACATTCTTTCTGGCATATCTTCTGACATTCTGTCTGGCATATCTTCTGACATTCTTTCTGACATTCTTTCTGGCATTCTATCTGGCATATCTTCTGACATTCTATCTGACATCTTCTGACATCTGGCATATCTGTCTGGCAATCTTCTGACATTCTTTCTGGCATTCTATCTGGCATATCTTCTGACATTCTATCTGACATCTTCTCTGACATTCTTCCCGTTGAGGTCCGGCAGTGCCCACTGGGATCTGGAGCTCGCGGTTGAGGTCCGGCAGTGCCCACTGGGATCTGGAGCTCGCGGTTGAGGTCCGGCAGTGCCCACTGCGATCTGGAAGTCGCGGTTGAGGTCCGGCAGTGCCCACTGCGATCTGGAAGTCGCGGTTGAGGTCCGGCAGTGCCCACTGCGACCTGGAAGTCGCGGTTGAGGTCCGGCAGTGCCCACTGCGATCTGCAACTCGCGGTTGAGGTCCGGCAGTGCCCACTGGGATCTGGAGCTCGCGGTGGAGGTCCGGCTGTGCCCACTGGGATCTGGACTGCGAGGAGGAGGCGGCGGGTGAGGAGGCGGAGGAGGAGAAGAGCTCTGTTAAAATCTAGGAACCCTCACCTGGCAGGTGGGGAATAAGAACCCCCAACATTATATGCACCAAGCTAGCCTTAATATAAAACGTAGACCTCCAAGCTCGAGTTTGACACCCTGAGACCTCTATAGAATCACAGCCCTCCCCAGTGGAGCCCAACCACAGAGGGAAACCACTGTATAAAATGAACCTGTTTTTGGAGCTCAACCCCCTTGATTTTATACAGCTATTTCCCAGGGGGATTATATATATGTATATGATTGCAAGTCCAAGGGGAGTATTCCGGCCCATTTTGCATTGTGAGCCCCTCATGCACTCGTCTAGGTTATCAATGTGTACCATCATGTTCACCATCTCTCTGTCCATCGCCTTCTCAAGGCGTTCAGCAGAGCTAAAGGCGAGTAAGATATGTTGACCATCACGGAGACAATTTTTGGATATACACTGGCATACCTGATTTCAAAACAAACCGTGTATCACATCAAATGTGTGTATACAGCATGAGTACACATATTCAAACATCAAATTATACAAAATGATTATGGTGATAATGATGATGATGGTGATGGTAATGCTGATGATGCTGATGATGATGCTGATGCCGGTGGTGGTGATGCTGGTGGTAATGATGATGACACGCACACACACACACACATATATATGTATACATATACATATCTATGTGTATGCATGTACTGTATACACATGATATTCTACACTAACCCATCATATATCCCCAAAACTCCAATAAATATCTAGTAAATCCATGTAAGTCCCATGTCATTTGCATTTGCATTCTTCAGTGGTTACTGTAAATCACCGGGCGCCCCTCAGCCTGCACAGTGGAGGCGGGGGAGACAGAGGAGTCCTGGCTGCCTTGGAACATCATCAGCCACGTGGCAACATGGCCATCGTCATCGTCATCAAACGTAATAAGAATAAACACAGCAAATGACAGCACACACACACACACACACATATATATATATATACATACATACATACATACATATATATATATATCGATGTTAACCCGGATAATGATGATAATGATGATGATGATGATGACGACGATGCTACCTACCTCCAGAATGCACACATATGTCCATGGAACATTCTACTTGCCGCCGCATTGCGTGCATCAGAATATCCTGCGACAAAGGAGGGCCGGGCAGCTGACAAGCGCAGTTTTCAGCGGGAAATCCATTGAAACCACTTCCAAACCATCGGAGAAAACATGCCGGAAAAAAAGAGAACTCCACATGCACTGGCATTTGCTGGCCACGAACGTTCAAGTTCTGACTGCTCATGAATGACTGATGATTCAATGGGGCGCCAGCCTCACTTGGACATTGGATTTTGGCTCACTTCGCGCTTTTGGCTCACTTAGAGCTTTTGGCTCACTTAGAGCTTTGGAGGCTCACTTGAACATTAGATTGCGGCTCACGTGAACATTAGATTAGGCTCCACGGCTCCACGGGCTCTACGGGCTCCACGGGCTCTACGGGCTCTACGGGCTGTACGGGCTCTACGGGCTCCACGGGCTCCACTGGCTCCACGGGCTCCACGGGCTCTACGGGCTCCACAGGGCTCCACGGGCTCCACGGGCTCTATGGGCTCCACGGGCTCTACGAGCTCCACGGGCCCACGGGCTGTATGGGCTGTGCAAGCTATACGGGCTCTATACGGGCTCTATACGGGCTCTATACGGGCTCTACGGGCTCCACAGGCTCGGGCTCGACGGGCTCTAAGGGCTCCACGGGCTCGACGGGCTCTACGGGCTCCACGGGCTCCACGGGCTCTATACTCGACGGGCTACGGGCCACGGGCTCTACGGGCTCCACGACCTCTAAGGGCTCCACGGTCTCTATATGGGTTCTACGGGCTAATGGGCTCTATACGGGCTCCGCGGGCTCTACGGGCTCTGCGGGCTCTACGGGCTCTACGGGCTCCACGGGCTCTACGGGCTCTGCGGCAACGGGCTCTATGGGCTCCACAGGCTCGGGCTCGACGGGCTCTACGGGCTCCACGGGCGTCTACGGGCTCCACGGGCTCCACGGGCTCTACGGGCTCTATACGGGCTGTACGGGCTTTACGGTTGCAGAATGATGGAAAGAATCTTAGGTGCAATACTGAGTATCCAACCCTATTTGAGGCGAGCACGGTCATACATATATGTATGCTCAAAAATATCACTGATCTCGTTTTAGGGTCTAGATCCGTGGGGTTTACGTCAGCTACTTTTTTCAGTCAATGTAAGATGTTTCAAAGCAGCCTCCACTGAGACATTTTCAACATTGTCCAAGGTCAACAATGCCATATGGTGCTTCCAAAAATTGTTCAGAATTGCTCGGCATGACCCAAACTTGCCCGACAAAGATGCTCGAAATTGCTCGAAATGGCTCGAAAAAATTTTTCAAAACTGCTAAATTATTCAAAATTCGTCAAATTTGCTCAAAATTGCTTGAAATGTTTCAAAGTGTCTCAAAATGTCTCACAATGGGCCAACAAGTGTCTAAAGGGGTGATGTTCTTGCATATGCAGGTGCGAAAGTTGTCATTACTTGGCATTGCTGTTGCCGGTGTCTATTGTTGCATGGGATGAAGGTCAGTGTCAATTGAGCCGAGGTCATGCCTGCTGCTACATCCAGAACCCTTACTCGTCAGTTTCAACTGACAGGGATCACTTGTCATTAGATTGGTTGCCATTGTTCAAATCAACGGCTTCTCCCGAAAAAATCGCATTGCTTTGGTAGGAAAAAACCGTTCATGTCCGCAGTTCCTTTTGCTTCATTACTGCCTCTTGGTGATACCACAGTGAGACATGAACTTCTAGGATTTTTTTGGGATTTTTTGAGATTTGAAAGGTAGCGGATCTAAACCTAACGGATCTACACCCCAAATTGCGAACAGTGAAAATAAAAAGAGATGATTAGAACAAGAACTACGTTTACCAAACGCATGTTCCTGAATTCCTGCCGGAAAAGCTTGTCTTCAAAAAGTTCACCCAAAGTTTTGTGTTTGTTGTTTAAAGTTTAGTGCGTCACAACTTCCAAGTTACTGGCAAAGGAACTGCCTAATTTTGTCCAGGCACAATTTTTTTCCCTTGACGTAAAAAAAGGAGCATCATTGCTTTGCAATGAGTGATCCTATTTTTCCAGCAAAGTGTAGGCGCGCACGGACCCGAACATGAGATAGAATTTTGATAGACTGTCGGACTAATAGAATTTTGATAGACTGTCGGACTATATGTCAAATAGACTGCTAGAAAGAATGCCAAATAGAATGTCTGAATATATCTGAAAAAACGGCCAAATAGAATGTCAGATAGATGGTTCAAATATAGGTCAGTTGGAAAGATGCCAGAATGAGTGTCGAATACAATGCTAGACAGAATGCCAAAGAGAATGTTTGAATATATGTCACAAGATAGAATGATATAGAATGATTAATTTATGTCAGAATGTATTTTCCAAGCATGCCAAGTGGTGGAGATCACTGCAAGAAAGTGGCTCTGCTAAATTCTGCCTTCCACTGGTCGAACTTTCTAGCCGCTGTTTCATGGACAATAGCATGACCCCCTCTACGCCCCTCACGGGTCTCACGGGCCTTAAGGGCTCGGGCTCCACGGGCTCTACGGCCCTACAGGCTCTATACGGGCTCCACGAGGCTCTACGGGCTCTACAGACTCCACGGGCCACGGGCTCCACGGGCTCCACGGACCTTACGGGCCCTACGGGCTCTAAGGCTCCACGGTCTCCACGGGCTCCACGGGCTCTACGGGCTCTATCGACCTTGCGATCCAAAATCAAACGCCAAATCAAAGCTCTAAGCGAACCAAAATCCAAGCTCTAAGCGAGACAAAAGCCAATGTGCAAGCGAACCCCAGGCAATTCAATGGAATATCATATTAGGAAATCATAGGGTATCAATGGGTACATGCAGCCACGCATGTCTCGCTTGTCCTGCTCTCGTCTGTGGTACCGAGACGGTGGAAGCCGGCGAGACGGTGTTCGGGTTTTCCGACGCCTGCACCGTGTGATGAACGGATGTCAAACTGTAGCAACTTCGGAAAAAATCGAAAGGATTAGAAAGGTATTTTTGACAATTCTTCACTATGCTTCTTAAGATTTTACTGTTTCCCATATGTTTTTGGAGGTACTATGAACTGTTGTGACGGCTTCTGCCCAATGGACAGAATCAGACTTTTTTCGGAGCGGGCACCTGTTTGAGAAAAACACGGCGTCAAGGCTGGGGAACTTGCAGCCAAGAAAAGCAAGTAAACGGCTGAAACTCGTCTCATTGGACTATATTATTGGATATCTATATATCTATCTATATATCTATCTATATATCTATCTATATATCTATCTATCCATCCATCCATCTATCTACCTACTGAATATATGATTATTGTATATATATATACACATATTGATATATTATAATGTTATAATGATATATAATGAAATATTATGTACGTATATCCTAGCCAAAGCTGAGGAATTGCGTGTCCTTTGATTTCTTGGACTCTTGACATAGTTACAGTTGATTCATAATCAAACCTGTCTGACAGTGGAACATATCTATCCTCTTCAAGGAAAACATCAGGGCACCATGCCCGGTAAGAACTTACCCTGAACTTCCCAACCTCGCCAGTCGCTGGCGCGGGTTCCTTTCGCCTGACAGTGGCTGGGATGGCTGGGGCCTCAAACTACAGATTTGGGAGTTTTTTTGTTCCTGGCAGCGGACATGTTTGGCTGAATTCTGATGATATTGAAAATTACAGCAACACCACTAAATGGCAGAAAAAAATAGCGAGCTCTATATTGTACTTCTCCCTACTTGTACAAGACTTATGAACTACAAACCGGACCGGTGGTAGAGCCACCCATCGTCAAAAATTGAGTGTCAACGAGGCCCCATCATCCGGCTTTCCGGGATGGGACCGACATTGGATTTGGAAACGCCCAATGACTAGGTGAGTTGTTGCTAAAAATATCCCTGATATCATTTGAACTCTTACTGCTTCTATCATTGGATTGGTTTGAGGGACAATTTGCAGGAAGCTTCCATATTTTCAATGTAAAAACAATAGTTTCCGGTTGAGATCTTCCCTTAAACCAGCCCTTTGATTCTACACCCGCTGCGAGCATCGCTGGCCAACTCAACTGACCTCGGGGGAGAATCCATCTCCAACTCTTTCACCTTCGGCATGTGGGTCTCGCTGTGTATGGTTACAATCTTACAGCAGCTTTTTCCCTGTGAGAATGAGGTATACTAAAGAATATTCCTAGGACAATTGTATACAATTGTAGGATAGTTGTGGGAATTCCTGGGAAAATTTTATTGAGATTGTGATGAGACCCATGCCCAGTTGAGGCTCATGGAGTTGGGTATGCCCCCAGCGATGGGATGCTGTTTTGACGTTTATTCTGACCCCGCATGGTTGATTGCCGGGACTCTTTCTCATTGGGTTTACTGGGTTTACCACATAACCTTCCGTTGCATCCCAGGCGCAAAAATGTGATGAAGGTGGGTGGCCACCCACTACCACGGTCAGTAGTTGCTATGCCAGGTGGTCACGCCAGAAAATAGGCTGGATGCAACCCCATAGAAAGGGAAAGGGAGGTGAAAGGAGATGGACCCAGAAAAACAGACCGAACGGTATTATGTAATGAAATCTAGCATCTCTCCATAAACAAAGGAACTGTGCTCACCTTAGTCCACTCGACCCTTTCACACATCATGAATCTTGAATCCATCCTCCAATGGCTGCAAACGCGGACGCCAAGGTTTAAACTGAGTCTCCAAGTCCAGAAAGTACGCAACTTCGTTCCATGCAAAAAGAAAGTCTGAAAGGCCGGTCTATGGATTTACCTGTTTCTTTTTGGGACTTCATCACCGCCCAAAATTGCAAGATCGACCTGGCAAAATTGGCGGGCGAGGGATAACATGTATAAAATTGTATGTACCCTTCCCAAGATGCGAGCGATTGGCCCTTATTCTACTAAGAGGGGACTGAACCACCTCCCCAGTTAGGTGACCCCCTGACAATCGATGGTTAAGATTCGCACGAAAAAAATGTGGTTGGTTGAATCCCCAATGAATTGCATGGGGTGCCCTTTGGAGGGGTCTCCCCATCGTATTGCATGATGTTTGTTGTTTTCCCATAAGTTTGGATCAAATCTTCCCAGATTAATTGTTTACCATCCAGCTTCAAAAAATTGAATTTATAACCCCCTTTCTATTCCTTTGAATATTTTCTATTCTATAATATATTTATATAAAAATAGATATGTTTAGATTCAGATCACCAGTGATGGATTTTTATTGGTCCACCCCACTGCGGCCTTGGCTTCGTGCGTGTCGTGCCTTGACCTGACCGAATCCAGAGCTATGGCCATGGTTATGCTTTACCACAGGTGCATACAAAACCAAGAGGCCCATACCAGTACAGGTTTGAAATTGTGTGCTAATATACAGTACACAATATATATATATGTGTGTGTGTAATATATTATAAATGCCAAAATAAATGTGCACATCGTATGTTCGGTGCAATTTTGTAAAAACATATAGATATAAATGCATCTATTCTGTCTGCCATATCCATTGAACACCAACGCTTTTCTGCATGCCCATTCCGTTGCACGCCTCAGGGGTTCCACTTGCTTCAAGGCGGAGATCTCACTGCAAGACTGGCGAGTAGCCCAAACGAGACGATGACGACCCTGCTTGGAACAATCATACCATCCCCAAAACTCCGACATATTAAACCAGTGGACAAAGTGAGACGTTTAGAGATAAAGTACGTGTCAGTGGGATAAAGTGAGATGTTTAGAGATGGACCATGGAGTTGTTGACTTTGTCAAGAACCCCAAACAAACCTCGGTATATTTCGTGGATCAAAATGATCAAAACCCACAAAAACTAACAAGTTCATCAGCAGTTAGCCAAACTCCATGGCCTCCCATTGGTCAATCTTTTAGAAGAAGGCGGTCTAAAGAACTGAAACTGGCGCGGCCAGTTTGAAATATCTGTAATCATACCTTTATTATTCTTCATCTAGAAAGTAGTGAAAGTCCATGCCCAAACAAATCACGGCAGTTTTTGTCTCAACATATCCTACCACAGTGTCATTCATCCATGGGTTTTTCTCCCCGTGCCTGACTCAATTCCAAAGATGTCCCAGGAACATGGAGACAAATCCATGGGTGAGTGATAGCTTCCTGCTCGATGGCCCCAATGGCACCACAGAGATTTGGATGGGGTGAAACAACGGTGAGCCATATAACCCATCATTCAGCTTTGTCCAAATGATGGAGGTTAACTACCCCAAACTCCGATGGAGCATGTATACTGCATATATGTACATATATATATATATATATTTGTATTGGATTTATAGTTGTGTTCCCCATTCAAATTGCCATCCTGGTCTGTATACAGTAGACTGTGGACAAACCATGATAGGGTTCGTTCGAATTTTCTCTCGGAACTGATTTCTGCTGGAAAATTCCCCATATTTGAAGGCTGAGTTCAAATATGCTGCAAGTCTCTCTCGCTCTCTCTATACAATTATATATATATATGCATGATTCTTTCATGCAAAAAGATTGTTCCATTTGCACGGGATATTTTACTATCATTCTTGTCATCCAAATGTTGGCGAATATGCGGATAAGACACCCACACACACCTGTCGCGCGCGCGCGTGTGTGTGTGTGTTTGGCTACCCAAACCGCAGCCTGTCCTTCAGGTCCAAGCGCCTCGGTGGAGGCTTGACACGGAGCTGGTTCCGGGGACAACCAAACCCTGGAAGGCTGGTGGTGCCACCCATCTCCCAAAATATGCTTCTCATCGGGGAGAGTGATTCCATCTTGTGGGAAATTGGAAGGGAATGATGGGTCTCTCTTTACATCCAAATCTTTTTGCGGTGTCTTCATATCCATGCTGTCAAATGCCTATTAACTTTTGGTGATGACCCCGCCACCCCGCTATCGTTTTTCAATGATTTCTTAAGTCCCGCACTCACTTGGATTCCGCTTCAGAAGGCTCTTCACTAAATCCGCCGCCAGCGGCGGCATCGAACTGGGAACCTGCTGTCGTTATTGCAATCGGCACCATATATACGTACCAAGGTCCTGTTACACAAGATGAATGGGGTATGGTCATCTATCCCACAACTGATGTAAATCCATGTGGATCGCTAATGATTAGGGCCCTAATTAATGATAGATTGAGCCAGATTAAGATACTGTAATTTTCCAGAGATTGGCCAAAAGTATGTGCTTTTCGAACTTACTGACAAAGCGGAGAATCAAAGGTTCAGAGCCAATACTTCCAGCTCACCACGCTAAAAGTGCTCCAGTTGGCAGAGAATCCTTTGCAAACCAATGCTTCAAAACAAAGGGTGTGGTTGAAGTTAGAGCTGCAAATTGCCTGCTTAGTTAAAACATGTACATGTATATACACATATTTGGATGTATATATTTTCAATTAAATGTTACCTAGTGCATGTAGTTCACACACTCACATGTGTGTGTGTATACATGTCACTGCAGGGGTGGCATGATGCAAATCCATGCAAATCCCATGTCAATCATAGTAATCCAATCGTTTTCTGCCACGACATGGCATGAAATAGCAGCTGACTTGCTTACAGCGGCCTGAAAATCCACCTTTACAATGCGGTTCACCAGTTTCACTTGACCTCAGCGTCAGAAAGCCGAAAGACCCGACCGGTTCAGAAGTACATTTTTTGGGGGCTCTTTGCTTGCAGCGATCTTAACTTCAGGGATCATAGTAGCACAGTCCCTTCAAAAAACTAGGCCGAACAAAACCCAGCATACAAAGCCCTCGTCAGTGCAAAACAATGACTGTAACAAAATTAGCAACAAACAACTTGCAACATCTTGCAACAACGGCAAAAAACAGTGTGATGAATACATTGATTCCCAAGTCAGAAACAAACTCACTGGAAGGGTTGGCTTACCGGAGCTGAGCCAGGGGCTGGAGGCCTGAAATGGAGGTCGCCCTGTTAACATCTCGAAGACCAGAACACCTGGAGAGTTTGGAGGATCTCTGGAGCCTGGAAAATGGCAACGAAAATGGCGAAGAATATCATCTTTGTGGGGATGAGATCTAGGGGTTATCCATTCAGATCATTTAGAATGTCGAGTACGTGGAGTTCCTGTGATTCTTGTCAATTTGCGATTTTGGAGGGATGCTGTAATGGGGCCATACTTCAAACACATATATTGCTTGTGGCTTCACGGACCCTGGAGCCGATGTTTTACCCTAACGGGTCCAGTCATTGGGTTCTCCCCAAATTTGGGATGGGTTCAGATCCGAGCAATTGTCAACAAAAACGATGTTTGTTGAGTCTTAACAAGGGGCTGTATGAATATTTGTAACCCTTGTATTTCTCAAATAGATCCCATCATATCTCGTCGTGGATCAGCATGTTGAAGAATAATATTCATGTTCCACCAAGAAAATGGGACATCCCGCATCTCCCAGTCTTGCTATGATGCGGTTGGAAAACTCCATGCGTAGCTGCTTGCCTCCTTCCATTCACCACTGGATCGTCAACTCCCATACTTGTTGGCTATACCGCCATCAAATCCCAATAACTTCAGTCCACTTTTAAATCCATTACCCTCCGATAATTTCACAGAGCTGTGGAAACCATGGCCCAGGAATAGTTCCATGTTTTACCGGTATTGCAAATGGTGATTTTCTATCGCGACATTAAATTACCAAAGGGTACACCCCATGATTCCATTTGGTTATGGGTCAAAAGCTAGGTACTCGGATGGTACCCAACAAAATAACTGGTGTTATTAATTAATCTTTACTCTTCAGCTTAATTTCTAACCACATAGTCCTATTAATATTTCCTAAAATAACTGGTTGATTGATTCTTTTGCTGTATTCCTATTGATGGTACCACCTGTGGTAATTTCAACGGTTTTGGCCCATCCCCATATGATACCCATGACTGACACGACCCCTACACCGGGGCGCCTGCAGCCCAAAGGTCCACACCCTTGTCGTGTGGTTCGTTCTCCAACTGGCGCGAAAATGATGGCGGAGGCCATAGTGATCTGAAAAACCGATCGCGGATGAGTCATCACAAATTTTGGATGTAATTTTTTGTGATAGATATATATATATATATATATGTACAGTAAAAAAACCGTGTGTAAATGTGTGTGTGTGTGGACCATCTGAAAAGATGTAAAACTTCTAAACTTTTTATTAAGCAGGGGGTAGCGGCAGATCATTTGGGACCGCTACCAACGAAGACACCCATTTGATCTGGTGATACAGATTGGGACGCCAATCTGCGTACCTGCACCAATTTTCATTTCCGTCAATGGCAACCGGCCAAGCCAAGAACCGGCATGTCGTTTTTCGGTTTTCAATTGCATCAGGACCTTCCTCAGAACTTCGATGTCAACAGGTTTCAATCCAATGTACGGTTTTCGCAATCTGAACTACTGCTGACTTCGTCAGATGAAACAGTTACTTTGTGCAAGGACAAAGAAAGAATTCATCTACACTGGTTTTCTCGCCTTTTCATCCTATTTTTCCTGGCAGTTTGAAAGGGATTGTTTTGTGCACGTTTGATGCACTCCACAACAAAATTCGCAATGTTGTTTCTGAGCAAGTGTGTCATTCCTGCTGTATACGTCAAGTTGGCAGGAACCCTTCGGGGAAAGCCTTTCCAGGCTAACAATTGACAGTAAAACGATGTCTGAATTTACATTTTTGAATTAGTAATTCGTTTAAGTAAAGTGAACTGCTGGCCTTTTTTCATTGTCTCACTTGTCGGTCGAGTGAGTGTTGAACTGCTTCCCGCTGTCTCGGGGATCTTTTTTACCGATCTACATAGCTGGCAGCCACGTTAACATCCGTTTTTTCAACGTTGCTCGAGAGCTTGACAGACAAGATGCATCATGACATGGATTCACTTGGAGGTCTCAGGACATGTTTTAGGTGTGGTTCTCCTTTCTTTTATGGTCGTTGGTGAGGTTCAATTGTGCACGTAATTCACTTGAATACTGACAGCCGTCGATGGGGTTGAAATGAATGCCGAGGGCCTTTGAGCCTTATCACGAATACTGCATGCGTTGTGGATGCATCATGTCAATAACTAGTTCCCCATGGGCCCCTATTTCATGTGTTCTTGCGTTCTCCTCTCTCCAGGTAGGTTTGGCCCGTCGCGTGCTGAGGTTGTTGTAGGTTTTCGCCGCGGCAGGTTGGTTCAGGCGCTTCCGTCTTCCCCCTCCTCCGCTGGTCTTTGTCCGTTTTCCGTCGGCCTCCGCTTTTCTTTTCCCTTGCCTTTTCAGGGTTGCCCGGTTTGGGCTAGGTTTCATGTGTTGGTGTCTGCTCTTTCCCTCTTCTTTTGCGTTCCCCTCTTTGCGTCCTGGTTAAGTAACTTTCATCTCATTGTCACCTTCACCTCATTCTCATTTCCCTTCTTCTTCATTTTCATTTCATTGTCGGGACCTCAGTTGCCAAAACCGCCTCGCGGCAGCGAGGCGTGTGTGTGGACCATCTGAAAAGATGTAAAACTTCTAAACTTTTTATTAAGCAGGGGGTAGCGGCAGATCATTTGGGACCGCTACCAACGAAGACACCCATTTGATCTGGTGATACAGATTGGGACGCCAATCTGCGTACCTGCACCAATTTTCATTTCCGTCAATGGCAACCGGCCAAGCCAAGAACCGGCATGTCGTTTTTCGGTTTTCAATTGCATCAGGACCTTCCTCAGAACTTCGATGTCAACAGGTTTCAATCCAATGTACGGTTTTCGCAATCTGAACTACTGCTGACTTCGTCAGATGAAACAGTTACTTTGTGCAAGGACAAAGAAAGAATTCATCTACACTGGTTTTCTCGCCTTTTCATCCTATTTTTCCTGGCAGTTTGAAAGGGATTGTTTTGTGCACGTTTGATGCACTCCACAACAAAATTCGCAATGTTGTTTCTGAGCAAGTGTGTGTATGTAAAACACACACACGCGCACACACACACACACTGGTAGCTTTCGTAAAGAAGGTGGCGGGTTGTATTTAAGGTCTGTCCCCGGAAATAAAGTGCATGCAGTATGCAAAATGCATCAAATCAAATGTGCGGGGATCCTTGGCTGAAAAATGGTTGCGCAACTAATTTCGAGACACGGCCCCGATTTCGTGTTTTTTTCATTTCTTTCCACTGATCTTTTCACCGTATTTTTTTTTGCAGGAAGAAACGCCGCCGGTTGCTCAAAAACAATCCTATGACTTAAAGAAAAACACCACAGGCGCCACTTTTGAGTGTTTGGATCGTCGCCAACAAGAATTGATTCTATCAACCTGAAAGCCATAAAAGTAGACGCTACACATTAAGAAAAAACAATATATATATTTATGTTTAAATTGTTTTTTATTGTTCTTATTTTTTGTTTTATTTTTTGCGTATTTTTAAAGACGTTTTTTTTTATAGTTCGTTTATATTATATATATATGTGTTCTCCCATGTTGTTTATCTTTATTATCATTATTATTATTATGTTTTTTCATTTTTCCTTATTTCCGCCAAAATTCCTTAAATCCAAGGGCTGCCCTTGAATTTAAGGAATAATTTAAGGAATTCCGACTTTTTACCACAATTATTTTTCAAAACAAATGTTGGAATTCAATGTTTTTTCTCCACTAGTCGGTTGTGATTTCTCCACGATGATTTTTCGAAAACAAAAAACACTGAATTTCATTTTTTTGAAAAATAATCGTGGAAAAAATCGGCATTACTTAAATTCAAGGCAAGCCCTTGAATTTAAGGAATTTCCGCGGAAATAAGGAAAAATCAAAACACATATAAAAAAGGCAAATAAAACAAACAGAAATCAAAATAAAAATGAATACATAAGCAAAATAAAAAAATAAAGAACGGAAAAAATGAAGTAAAAATAGAAAATATAAGTTTATATAAATAATCTTTGTTTAAAAAAATAAAAAATGATAAAACATTTTGGGAAATGTAAAATTTAAAAAATGAAAACATTGAAGCAAATGAATAAATGAAATATCCTCAAAATATCCAATGCTTATTCGTAGAGTCTAGTTTTTGGATTGGTTTGAAATTTGTGGAAGCAATATTCTTTGAGAGACAATCCAAATGGTCAAAAGTGGCGCCTGCGGCGGGTCTTTTTAAAGATTCATAGATTTTTTTTGTTGGCAGGCGGCGAGGCTTCTGATTGCAAAAACATGTCAAAACAATTTTGAAAACCATAACATGTAAAAACGAAAGGCCAATATCAATAAGCATGAACATGGTTAAACAAAATCTCCCAACAGATTTGAAGAATTAAAGATTGTGTAGAGATTAATTATTTCCTTTTTCATGCACAACATCGACAGCTGCTGCTGTGGCGCCAGTCTAGCGAGCTGTTGTAAGATGTTGTAAATATTTGTTTTGGATGATTTCTTTAGGTGCCTGCATTCGTTTCTTTATGGCTCCTGTTTTTTCTGAGCATACTTTATTTTGACCTATGCTGTGAACATCTATTAGTTTGTCACCCAAATTCTTCACAAAATGAGTCATGTGGATGGCTGCAGCTACCTGATTAAATACAATTTGCTCAAAGCCCTTTCGAACTGGATTTCAATCCGAAACAATAGGTTTGCAAATATCCTAAACCCTATTTCTGTGTAATTCCCTTATTTCCTCGAATTATGAAAGTTTACAACACACACGCGCACACACACATACATGTGTCTATATGCATATATATCATATACATGCAAAAGTGCCTATGGGCATATGGCGGTTGATCTAAATTCCCTTCCTGCAAACGGCCATTCTTCACACATAAAAAAATTATTTCGCGAATCTTTCGCGAACTCCATGTTTATCTCTCGCGGAATCCATGTTGAGCAACAAATCCTCTTATGAAGATTCAATCACCACCTGCCAAAATCACACCAAATCATCACGGATAACTTCTTCATAGCCTTGTAAACATGCAGCTAGCACTAGTATCACGGAATCCCCTTCTCAGGACAGGTTATTGCTGATTAGGCAATTTTTTTTGGCAAGGCTTTCTGAGCCACTCCCTTCAAAATGCACTTTGACTTACGCCCACTCCTTCGCAGAACTTTCGCTAAAATTCCCCTCCGCAGACCCCAACCATCAGAGGGGGCGCACCAAAGGAAAAGCAAACACCAGGGGCCTTGGCGTTTGGCTCTCGCAAAGCTTTACTTTTGGAAGCTTGGCTGCTGCATTTGGAGCTTGTTTCTTGAGACTTCAGAAAGCAACGTTAGGCCGTAGGCAGTACCAGCGGCAGGTGCAAGGATGTGCTGCAAAACCATGGTATTTGGCTGTGGCGAAGCCTCGCCTTCGGAAGCCAAAGGGAAAGGTAAATGTGCGGTACCATTCTCCTGCCGGACCCCAGGGCGGCAGGAGGTGGTAGCCCTTAACAAGCTGTAATGTATACAATGATAATGATTCAAAATTTACAACTTTCGCGAATAAACAATTTTCTTATGCGAAGTCGCAAAAAAAAACTTTCGCGAGGGTTCCAAGCATAAGATGAACGGTCTTCGCAATAAAAACTCTTTACAAGGACCTTTAGATCGATCCCCATATGTATGTATATATATATATATGTATATTGACTTGTATTAAAAAAAACGCACACACACATATGTATGTATATATATATATATGTTTTTTTAAATACACATGCGCATATGTATATTATACACATGCGTATATATGTGTATGTAAATTTCATGTGTATATATATATACAGGCAAATGTATGCAAATGTATGTTTATGCTAGCGGAGGGAAAAATGATGAAAAATGTGCTAGCGTTTTTGGCGTTTTTGATGTCTCTCATTTTTGCATATCGGGGTGGGGTTAGGGGGGTCGGGGCTAATAACGTTCTTTTCTCTTGCATTTTGACAGAATTACATGGTTCTACGCTCTTACTTTCACAAGCAACTCGCAACACGCTCTTGATGCTACGCTCTTAACTTTCACAAGCAGCTTGCAACACGCTCTTGATGCTACGCTCTTAACTTGCACAAGTAACTTGCTTAATGCTCTTGATGCTTGCGATATTGATTTTTACAAGTAACTTGCCACACGCTGCAACACGCTCTCTCTTAACTTGCCCAAATAATTTGCAACTACGCTCTTACTTAATTGTGGAAAACGTAGAACCATATGCTTGGAGATGGGCATACAGGTGAAAAATCTGATGAGTGTCACCGGCCACGCTGTGCACGAGGCAGCGAACTTGTGAGGTGAAAGAAAAGAGAACGCTGACGTCCATTTTTGTCCCTCATAAAACTTTTGACCAAAAGCAAAATAGCGGCAAATTCACGCGCGAAAGAAAGAAGATACCTCAAATTGGGCGCCCAAAATCATATGAAAATCAGATTGACAAATCACCTTGGCGCTGTGGTGAACCATACATTTTGCCTTAAAACCGCTCATTTCGTGACCTGGAGGGATGTTTTTGTGATTTTTTGTGTATGTAATGTGTATGTATGTAATCCCTTTGCACACTAGACAGCTCGAAGCTTCGCAATTGGGATCGGTGAGGATCTTCAGTTTCAGCCGAGGCACCATTTCTGGCGAGAGATAATCAAAAGTTCCACCTGAGCCAAGTCACGTGTGATGCAACTGGAACAGCCCAGGGGCCTGTGACAAGTGCCATGGAGAATTTATCCATGGCATCCTGGAGGACCTTTCATTAAGGGAGTTCCTGTTGCCGTCTTTGACTACCAAGCAAGGGCGTTTTCAAGTTTGCTTCGGTGTCGACATTTGACATGATCTAACTCGGTGTGTTTGCTATCCTTCAAGTCAAAGTTAAGGGGGCGCAGCCGTTTTCAATTGCCAATACTTCAGCTGCCCGTGGTTTGAAGTAATTACTTGTGTTCAGCAAATCCCAAAGTATGATTCAACTACATCCAAATAGGGCTTTTGCACTAAATAGCATCTGAACCACCAGCCACATGGTCAAAACACATCAACAAGAACCCAGTTGAGAATGACAAGCGTGCACACACACACACACTTATACGAGCACAACTAGTGCCAAAGAAAGTTTCACCAACGCCGGGCTTGTCCAAAGACAGGTGCCATGTTTTCTTCATGTTCTCAACACCCAAAACATGTAATTTTGGTGTATCACTACAACATACCCCATTTTGAGACAGTTACCATGTTTCACTTCTGGCAAAAAACGCCAAGCGGCAGAATGTTAAGCGCTCCTGGGATTCAGAAAGCTCAGCACACCAGCCGAAATCCGCCAATTTCGCCTGCCACATGGTCACCAAATCATCAATATCTCGATGCACATCCGTGAAATCAAAGGCATCCTCAAGAAAATCGTATCCCCATAACCGATACATTTTGATACCAGATGCAGGGTGAGGGGTGGATGTTGGTATCCATTGCAGGTTGTCGTTCTGTTCCCGGGAAATGAACTCCAAACTGTGGCGGCAACAGCAGTGCGATCAAATCACACACCCCAACGGACCACAAAGGCTGCTGATCTGCCGTTTGCACCAATATTTGGGACACATCTTGCTAGACGCGTTAGCTTAACGTGTGCAGCCCAAACATATGCAGCTTAACATGTGCACCCAGACTGTCACTTGCCGTGGGCCACACATGGCCTCACCTTCTTGGGTGAGTCGCCACACAGCAAGATGTTCTCGGGTTTCAAGTCACGGTGCACCTAGGCTGCACACAGCAACCCTTGATGAATCACCCTCAGGCCTGTTTGCTGGGCCACACCTTTGGGGGGCAAGTTGTGTTGCTTTGAAGGTTATCGGACTTACCTATCTATTTCATTCAATTCTGATTGAAGACTGCAAATCTCTAATGTCTTAATCTCCAATTAGCCATGGTTGATTTATCCAACCCATTCTGCGACCCCTTGGATCGTCGCGGGGGCAAATCATCAGGCTTGTCATTGCTGACAAGTCGCGATTTGGTACCTGTGCAGGTGAGTAAGCGCCAAGGCCACGTTGGCAAAATACCTGGCAGTCCCAACAACGGGCCTCGTCTTGAGGCCTGCAAATGGGTCGAGCCAGTTTATCCCCATTATATGTCTACCCAGCTATGAATAAGGTACATAATTATGTATAATCAAATGTTAATGTCTATATTCTAATGTTGATTGATATGGCTCAAACACATGGTACCAACATATCAACATGTACCAACGGGCTCACAAGGCCAGTCTAGCATGATACGGAAAGGTGTGTCTTCGTCCTCTTCATCCCTTGGTCTTAATGCTTGTCCACTCCCTGCCTTGCAGCTTCTGGTTCAGGTAAATGACCACGGCTTCTGAGGCGTGGAAAAGCACACCGACATGGCGTCACTAGACGCCGATGCTAGCCATAGGGTCATATGGATAGGTCTGAAAAAAGATAGACATATGGGATAATGTCAACCTGAGAGTAACAAACAACTCTTTATTAATTAGGGGGTACTCCCAAATTGTGATAATCTGATACATGCAATACATAGTGTACCCTGACTGCCCTATTGATTTCCGCTTGAAATGAAGGCATATTGGTGGCGAGGCTTTGCTGCTGTGCCTGACATAGCTGAAAAGGGCTCCGCCATTGGCATACTCCAACAGCAACAGGACATTGTGCTGATCCTCGAAGTAGTAGTGCAACTGTACAATGCCTCGGCAATTGGGAACCCACAATGTTTGCAAACCATAACTCAATTTGTGGTTTACAAATTAGTTTAATCACCTTCATTTATGAGATGATTTTTACTAGCCATCAACATGGCCAGAGATTAAGTTGCACTTATATAGAGAAGTAGCCATGGGGGAATTGGATTCATCGTTGGACCAAAAAAAACTTCTCCAAGCTGCATGGGTGTGCCAATTGCATCTGTGTCTGCACCTCTCTTCTGAGATAGCCCTGGGCGGGTCGGCAGCGCTGAGATTGGTCCAGTCGAGACCGCTCTACTAGCAGCCAATGCCTTGATGTAAACATGAAGGCAACTCAGCAAACCAAGGACTTTACATTCCAAACATTGTGCTTTTGACTCAAGTCACTAGAATTCCTTTGCAATAATTCTGGGAAGTGTCTCTAATTCTCTAGAACTGAATCTTGGAGGGTCTTGCAATGGTCCAGCCACTACATCTCCCATGCAGCCCACATACATCATGGATGAGGTTGAACTTATCTACAACCACCGCGGGGCATTGGGCCCTTGCAAAAAATGCACTGCTCACCACCAAATAGGAGGAGAAATGCACTTTGAGATGCCTTATAGACATAGACATTTCATTTGTTTTTACTCCAGTCGAACAGAAACCATTTCTTGACTGACTTACACACACCTGCAGTTTGAATGTGACAGTCTGTGTGTGTGTGTGCATCTGTAGATGGCGTATGAGAAATCAGCATGATCTTTTCCCCACTATTGACGAGCATATTCAGTGAGACTGAGTGAGGCTGCCAAACCAACAGAAAAATATGCAAATGGTCGTGAAATGTGTGTGTGTATATGGTGCTTGGCCAAAGGTGGGGCATTCGATGCCCCCCAAAATTCGGACATTCTTAGTGGTAATGGTAATTGCTGGTCGTAATGTCGCAATTCATCAAGCACAAGCTCTTTTTAGTGTATGACATTCTTGCCCCAAGCAAAATCAGTGATTTCATGTCACCCAATTGTCAAACCTCAAACTAACTGGCCATCTGCCTGCATGTGTTGCTCCCGGATCTTGTCTTTCGGGATCGACTTCATGGCAAAAATCCTTGCAGCGGGCCATGGGCCTATGGGTTGATGCCAAGGAAACTGTCAAGGCAGACTTTGTCCACGCTTCTTCCCCGCAGGACCAATTCTGGGATAGTACATGATCCACACTTAAAGTCCTTTAGCGGTTGTAAATGGTGATAAGATGTGATAAGTGATAAATGGATATAAATGGGGTTATCATTCCATAAATGGGGTTTCACCTGACTTATGACCGGTATTTCTGGCCGTAACTGCAGTAGCTCCTAAACATCCCAAAAGGCGTTGCGAGACTCAAAAGCACCTGGCCAAGTGACTCGCCAGTCTTTTTGAACCGTACTTTGGAGACAAAGCCGTAGGAACCTGGGGCTGCAAATGGCAATCTGTTGGTTTGTTTATGGATTTAAGGGGTGGTGAACTCGGCGTACCTCCAAAAAATTGAATCTATCAATGAAATTCTTCTAGATGGGCTGAACATAAAAGCATCCGTATATATATATAATATACTATGTGTATATATATCTATATACATATGTATGCAGTTGTATAAATATATATATATAAATAAACAAATATGTATGTATGTATATATATATAATACTGAACGGGTGTTAGGAATAGACTTCCAGTTCCACCTGGCCCTAATCAGCACCGCACTTTGACCACGCTGAACGGTCGTCCCGGTCGTCCCTCATTGTGACTCGCTTCTGCTCCGACGCCGGACCACCTGCGCACTCCTGGGTGATTTGAATCTCTCCACGTCCAACAAGATCCAACAAGAACACCCTGGGACCACATGTGGAACAAAATAGATCGATAACATTCGATAACAATATTGAGTTATGATGTCTCATCTTGAAGGCATCTTTTGAAAATTTATTTATTTTTATTTTTATTTATTTTTTATCAAAAGACACCTACATCTTAATGTGGGCACCTTTGTCACATTCCACAAGCCAGTCTGTTGGCTCCGATCTTCAACCAGCGGGAACTGGCAAATGTCATGAGAAGCCTCTAGCCTCTATGTGTGTGCTAAGGCTAAGACCAATGATCCATGAAAGATGTTTGTAGAGGACGTAGCTCTACAATTGCAAGCTCCAAACTCCCGCTTCCAGGATTAAGAAGGGATCGGAGAAGCTGGAAAAAGAAACTGGATAGTGGGGAGGGTCACAAAAGCATCCACACATATCCGACAAAAAGGCAGGATGGCACGGTTACGGGATCACTTAGAGCACCGGAAAGAGAATCACTTAGAGCACCGGATCACTTAGAGCACCAGAGAATGAGACCTTTACCAAGCGATCCACTTTCCGGCGCTCTAAGCGATCCACTTTCCGGCGCTCCAAGCGAGCCCCCGACCGGATGGCACAGCCGCCGGAATTGTGCGACTGCTAGTTTGATAGGTTTATTCAGTGACACTCATACTCCCTCATTAATGAGCCCCAGGAAACTCTGGTGAAGTATGGTACGGTATATATAGAATTGGCAATAGGATCCACCATCCCAAATTTTCCAAATTGGTGGCAATATTGATGGTTTATCGTTGCTTTACTTCAGTTTGATGTTGGAATTCTTCATGCGGCAAAGTGTGGGTCGTGTTTATCATCGCCCAGTCTCTGAGGGCTGGCAGCCCGATGAATACCCAAACGATCTGAAGAGCCTCGTCGCACCTATGCGAGTGGAACCCCCTTATGGTTTCAACATGTTTCAACCAGAAAATGGTGATATATGTGGCATATTTGTGCGAAGAGTAAGGACATGATGGGATGCAAACACAGAACAACGGGATATGTAGTCCTTCCAGGTGATGCTGGAAAATCACCCCAGCCAGTTGTGCGATTACCAATGGTAGATAGTAAGCGGGGTATAACTCCCAAAATGCTTGGTAGATGTCTAAACACCCAAAATGATTGCTGCATCATGTTATGTGCATATGCATATGTATATGTATATGTGTATATATATATGTATACACACGTAGAGTATATACATGTTGTGTGTCCCTTCTTTTCTTCTATGCGACACTAGCAAGTTAGAGCCTTCTGCCCTTGACTCTGCCACATAGTTTGTGCCAACCGGGTTTCAGACAAAAGTTGTGCCGTGGTTCCCTCAGCACTTTCCTTGACCCACTGTGAGCTGTCCCGCATCATCCCATGGCCATGGCCATGGCACCTTTTCCCTGGATCCACTTGAGCCACTTGCGCCCTGCTCATCTTCACCTAGGCACTGTGTAGAACTCACTCACGCGGAAGAACTATCTGAAGAACTCACGATACGAGTACATGATGGATAGCCCGATTTAATTAAAACAATTGGGTGGACCCCTGTGAAGGGTTGGTAATGCAAAATGCATCTTATGCGTATCCCATCAACTGGGGGTGGCAACCTCATTTCCAACCATTCACGCGCATCAGAGACGAGTTTTTCGCACACCAGATATATAGGCACCAAACCGCCAAACTCAGCCGCCGAAAGGATAAATATGGATGATCCAGATTAACAACACCCCGAAATAAGTTGAATCATAAAAATGACCAACGTGTGTGAGCCCATTGTCACCCCAATACTGACCATGTCCAATGAATTTGGTGGTCATTTCAATCCATGGCTATTCCAGAATCCTTTACACCTCTGAAATTGTAACATAAATGTGCTGGATAAATGATGAAACAAAGGCTATTTTGGGAGAGTTCCCCTTACTAAGCATCATTCCAGTGACGTCGCAACGTGAAGTCGGAATCAAAAATTATCTAAATGTTGGATTTCCAGGGGAGCAATCGCATTACCGTAATACCCCACAACTCGCCAGTGAAGACACGTAATGAGTTCCATCTCCTGAGCTCCTTCTTCGTGATGATCGCAATCCTGGGAAACTGTCTGTCCATGCATGATGTCCAGCAGCTGCACAATAGAAGGCTCCATCTCTGCTAAAGAAAACGTAGCTATGGAAAATCACCTTGGTCATAGGTTGATCAGCGAACTAATATGGGCAATTTTCCATAATTTAACAGTGCTAAACCAGTGGATGGTGCATAAAACCTATGCTGTCAGCACACATGTCTTTTTTACTAGGCGGGTGAAAAACCAATTCATGCTAAAGTAGGCATGGGGATGGACGGGTTTACTTTCTTGGTCGCAAAAAATGGAAGCAGTTGTTTGGCAAGTCAAATGGCAGTGAGTCGGCTTCATGTATGAATTTCGTGGCAGCGTAAGGAATTTGATTACAGTAAGTACATCGCATGATCTCAAAAGAGTGTCTGCCTAGCTGAAAGCCGGATATTTCAGCCATGTTAGTCGGTACCAAAGGGCAACACTCCAAATCACCACGTTTATTGGCTAATTCTCAATTTTTGATCTGGAAATTGAACCATGTCAAAACTCCCTGTGTTGTTTTTAACACACGTTTGTTGGGAAAAACATACAGTGCCGTTTGATCCCCAGCATCAATCTGCAAATGTTCGCTGCCGCACGGAAGACAAAGCCCGGCAAGGCCAAGAGCATCACCTTGACATCAGCACAGTTACGGTGGGTCGTATGTTGCGGTTCAAACATATATAATATAATATAATATGATATAATATGATATAATATAATATAATATAATATATATATACATATATACGCATACATACCGTTCAATGAAAACATATGTGATTGGGTCAGAGAAGAATACTATAAAACCGGAAACCATGTTGTTCTTTTAAATATGGGTTTTTCCTTCTTTTTCTCAAACCAATCCACTGACATATGTGCTAGGGTCAATATACATGGTAATGTGGTAAAGACAATGCCATAAACCATCCCCAATTCATCCCTATTCCAACCATCCACAAATGGTAGGTTTATGGAATTATGGTTTAATGAGTCATCCATCCCATAATTGGAAATCCTCATCATGTGCTTTATAAATTAATATCAATGCATCAATAACCACCCGCCAATGTGGACACGCAATCCAAGTTTTGACCATGGCACAGCAGGTATGGTAAATAAACAAGTAGCATCAAACAACACGAATAGATACCTGTAGATGTATATGATTCATCGCTGCATATGTTGACATAATGTTTCATGAACACCTATGTTTCAGTATAAATTGACTTGTGCCATTGATCCACACACTGTAAGCGTAAATATATGTGTACATCGAGTTTACTGCAACATTGTGCGCCATGTGCCACAAAATACAATTCTCATTTGGCTTACACTGCATATGTAAACATAATACTGCATAATATATATATACACATATCTCTGGTTAATATGATGTTAATATGGTTTTGTACGTGTTCCTATATGTGTATGCATGTAGATGCTGTATGCGTAGCCACATGTAGCCACATTGTATCGCCCAGCTTTATCGTGAATTCTATCAATGGCCACTGGCTGTTCGTGGCAAATACCTACATTACCTACAGCTGCATCAGGTGGAATTAAGATTCACCCAGGCAAATGTAGTGCTTTTTATTAGTAGCAAAAAATAGCGCACATAAATCAACGTAATATAGAATTGTAAAAAAAAATACCCCCATCCACTGGTCAACCATCATTTTCCCTTTCTATCCACGGCTATAGTCCATTGGGCAGCTCCATATCCTGACCGCCGTCGAGGATATCGTCGAGGGGCATACTTTGAAGCAGCATGTTCCACCACCAGACTCAAGCCAAACAACTCGAAACTGAGGCATGACCAGAAGAGGTATTTCTTGTCCTGTCATGACCAAGGCATGTCGTCAAGGTGAGCTAGATTGCGAGCTTAGAGAGGGGAGGTTGATGTTCATTGAATCGTCATTAAGATCTGAAACATGAAAACTGTCAACAAAAACACGTTCAGCTCACCAGACATACCACGTATCTCAACAACATCATGATGGATTCCAACACAATAGACAATAGTACTATTTGGGACATTGTTGTATGTGATGCTACGCGATCCCATCTGCTCAAAGCATGTGGTGGGAATGCCTTCTCTCTACTCTCGAGTGACAACCACACTACCCTCCCTGTACACAAACATGGCATCAAAAAAGGCAAGTCGATGTTGTGAGACTAGGGTTTGCCAAAAAAAGATTTTACCCTGCAGTAAATTAACATAGACCCTGGCAGATAGGGGTTGGAAGGTTAGTTTCCACTAAAAATTGGTGATTTTCAGGGTCTATGTTAATTTACCAGAGGGTAAATCAATATTCTTGAATCCACTAATCCACCGGTTTATCATGACTATCCCATGTAAGACACCCGCAGCATGAGAGGATAACAATTTCAACCAAGTATCGCTGAGGTATTTCCGCACGATGGCATAGTCATAGCCCATCTGCTTTTGGTGCACTCCGAGCACCTCCTAGGGTATCAGGACGGTGATCGGGATGGACCAGGATGGTTACCAAGTGAATCAACTAGGGCATCCAAAAAGCATCTAAAACAACAAACCAACACTCCGCATTCTGTCAACCTCATCATACCTCGGAATCTTTCAATAATGTCTTTCTGCAAGCTCGTCTATGATGATCCATCATCAATTCCGAATTCCTAAGTTTGGGCACCTGTCTTGGTAATGAAGGACGGTTCCTCCCCTCAATCGATTCGCACCCGGGCAGCTATTCCTTTGACGAATGTTACGTCATTTCCGAATGGAATTTCCACGCCCATCTTGTTTGGACTCTCCCATGTCTCATTCAATTCAAAACCATTTCAAAATCTTTCCCTCCTGAATCTGCTTCCCGCCTAAATACAGTAACTTAGCGCGAATGTGGCTAGAACCCTGGACATCTCGTGACATCTCCAAGCATGTCCGGTGCTTCAGCCAAGCTTCAGAGAGAAACATCACCGAGCTGTGCGCAATGATCTCCTTTGCTGAAGCCAACAGGCAACAAGAACAGCACAGCAAGTTCACTCACAACACACCCGCCTGCTTGTAGAAAGGCGTAAACATACGTGATGTTTGCCACATATGAACATATGTGTACCCAAACGAATCTCACATGCCTAACGGCACACACACAAACATTTGTATATATATATACTTTCCTATATATATATACAACTTATGTAAATCATATGTATATAATAATACAAAATATTTAAACGATATATATATATATATACACATACACATGTACTTCATACGATGCCTGGTCATCTCATGACTTTGAACTATCCTCGCATATCATATCTTTAGAAAATTAGAAGGGCAGCCGTGATTTGGCGGCATGCAGCAGCAGAAAGAACAACAAGAGTGACAATGAAAACACATGAGGAAAATGAATTATATTAATATATGCATCTGTATATATAACATATGAGAGAGAGACACATATATATATATAATATAATAGAGACATACGAAAACTCACCCACCAGCAGCATCAAAGCAACAGCCGCGCTTCTTGCCGAGCGACTACCAAAACCATGAGGCATCTGAGTGTAAAGGCCACCAGGAGCGCTGAAGTTCCTGTGAAACATGTATTACCTTCCAGCACTGATTTGGCGGCATAGTGCAGACATAGGCAAGATGATACTCGATCAATTACCATGTCCTCGGTGGAACCATCTTTTGAATCCCATGTGGAACACCATGGAACACCAGTTGCAAAAATCAATTGGAACATTGTAAAGCACAACAGAATCAACTAGTGTGCAATTTAGGGTTGGAAGAGTCAGCACCGTGTCGTAGTCTAAACATCCTGACTTCCTATCCGTAGCTTTGCAAAGAGAGAGGGGTACCTGGAAAAGAAACGCAAACATAACTGGTTGATCGTTGGGCCACCAGTCCTAGACGAATGACAAATAAGCCAGTTGGATCAATCGTCCACACATACTGTACTGGAGAATCAAGAAATCGAACCCCAAATCACAGAAATGAACGTTGCGGAGCGAATTGTGTCATTGCAAGGCCATATGCGAAGATAAACTGTGTGTGCACATGCGCACATATGTAGAGAGAACTGCTCTTGCGAGATTTTTACGGGTGGAGATGTGATGACATGCAAACAACATATTGTGCCAGAAAGGATTCTGCAACTACAAGCGAGTACGCTGGTGTGTCTTGACACTTCGACACCCAGCTTTCGAATACCCTCACGTAGTCAAACCTGGCAGGAGATCCACATTTTGATAGGAAACTCATCTACAAATCGGGAGGTTTTACTTAAAACATGGTACAACGTGGTAACACCAAATCTAAGAATATCTAAAAAATAAATCGATGCTGATCGCTGTCCAAGCGTCCAAGTAGTAGCCCAACCTGGATTCTTGATTCAGGGCGCGAGCTGCATACCCATCTATACCTGGGGCAGTCAAAGGCTACCTTTGCCATCCGGTGATCGCCATAGATGGAACGGGGCACCCCACAATTGGATGGTTCACCTCCAAAAAACACCCATATGGCTCTCTTATTCCGGGCAAGTTCGACACATACCCGTCCGCACTGATGTGAGTCATCGCAGACCCAACAAAGTCATGAAGGATCATAGCATCGAACACGCAGGAAACAACATGAAACAACAAAACATACAAGAACCGTTTTTGCTACCCTCCAGTAAACTAGCGTAGGGATTCAAAATCCATGAACACCATTCCTAAGGTAAGCCTTGGGTTTCCATAGCTATGTTGTAATATGTTATATGTATTGGTATGTTGTAAACTCAGTTTACTGGAGCCCCTTCAACAAAATCCAGGCTGCAGTCCAAGAGGTAGCTGATTGAGTAGTACATTGCAAAAGTCAGACCATCTGAAGACCGAATTGCCCAGTACAATGCCAGGATTCGACCTGTGAACGACACAGCCGTCACAGGGTTGTGACATTTTGGAAAGGTGGGTCTGGGTATTTTTCCCGAATGCGTAGCAAGGGTTCCCGTTTCACTCTGGGGGTCTGGGGGTTGAGGGTGTGTTCGCTCGACGTTGCGTTCACGGTCGCAACCGTCCGCAACCGTTCGCAACCGTCCGCAACCGTCCGCGCGAGGACCATATGGCCGTGCCTATGGGAAGTTCTGCAGGAGGGGTCATTTTTGGAGGTTTCAGACGTCGGGTTGCTTCGTTTCGCGTGGCAGGCGTGGCACTTCGTGACATTCAGACGTGTTTTGTAACATGTCGAAAGTCGTTTTGTGTGGCAGGCGCAATACTTTTGTGACGTTTTCAGAAGATGTGTTGCAGTTTTCGTGGCAGGCGCAGCACTTTGGACGTGTCCATCGTCATTTTTCGTGGCAGGCGCAGCACTTTAGACGTGTCGTGTTGCGTGTTTTTTGTAAATCGCATTGGCAGGGCTGCGTCAAGTGGCGACAAGGTGCAAATTCCGTGGCAGGCGTGGCATTTTGTGACATGTGCTGAAAATTGACGGAAGCCTCGCACGAAACATCGATTTTGAGGTTGCAAATTTTCGGGTTCTAAGGAAAATTCGTAGGAAAACGTCGATTTTGAAGCTGCAAAGTGTGAAAAATTGGAGGAAGTCTCGCACGAAATGATCGTTTTGGTGCTCCCACGTGTCTCGTCTCGAGTCTCTGGTTTTCCCGTGGCTTCGCCGTGTCTATGGGGGAAGCTGCAAAACCTGTCCTTTTGTCATGTTGCCAACTGTGAAAATTGCCAGAAGTCTCGCACAAAATGCTCGTTTTGCTGCGCCCACGTGTCTCGTCTGGAGTCTCTGGTTTTCTAGACACGTCGCCGTGTCTATGGGGGAAGCCGCAAAACCTCTCCTTTTCGAAGGTTTCCAAGGAAGTTGTCATGTCGTTTTGCGTGGCAGGCGTGGCACTTTGTGATATTCCAACCTGCTTGATAATGTGTCAAAAATGTCAAAATTGGAGGACGTCTCGTACGAAATGCTCGTTTTTCTGCATCCACGTGTCTTGTCTCGAGTCGCTGGTTTTCCTGTGGCGTCGCCGTGTCTATGGGGGAAGCTGGAAAACATGTCCTTTTCGAATGTTTCCAAGCAGGTTGTCATGTCGTTTTGCGTGGCAGGCGTGGCACTTTGTGACATTCCAACCTGTTTGATAACATGTGGAAAACATCAAAATTGGAGGAAGTCTCGCACGAAATGCTCGTTTTTTTGCCCCCACGTGTCTCGTCTCGAGTCTCTGGTTTTCCTGTGGCGTCGCCGTGTCTATGGGGGAAGCTCCGCACTCCACACTCTACACTTTACACTCCACACTCCACAATTTACACTTTAGACCCCACACTCTACACTTTACACTCCACACTTTGCACTTTACACTCCTCACTTCTCAGCTGAGACTTTACACTCCACACTCCACACTTTACACTACACTCTACACTTTCCACTCCTCACTCCTCACTCTACACTGTACACTCCACACTCCACACTCTACACTTTACACTCCACACTCCACACTACACACTCCTTACTTTACACTCCACGCTTTCCACTCCACACTCCACACTCCACACTTTACACTCCTCACTCCACACTTTACACTCCTCACTTCTCAGCTGAGACTTTACACTCCACACTCCACACTTTACACTGCACTCTACACTTTCCACTCCTCACTCCTCACTCTACACTGTACACTCCACACTCCACACTCTACACTCCACACTGTATATTTTACACTCCACACTCTACACTTTCCACTCCACATTTTGCACTCCACACTTTACACTCCACACTTTACACTTTACACTCCTCACTCCACACTCTACACTCCCCACTTTACACACCACACTCCACACTCTACACTTTCCACTCCACACTCCGCACTCCACACTCCACACTTTACTGTGCACTCCACACTCCACACTTTATACTTTACACTCCTCACTCCACACTCCACACTTTGCACTCCTCACCTTACACTCCACACTCCACACTCTACACACCACACTCTACACTTTCCACTCCAGACTCCACACTCTACACTTTACACTCCACACTCCACACTTTACACTTCACACTTTACACTCCACACTCCACACTTTACACTCCTCACTCCACACTCCACACTTTACACTCCACACTTTACACTCCTCGCTCCACACTCCACACTTTACACTCCTCACTCCACACTCCACACTCTACACTTTACACTCTACACTCCACACTTTCCACTCCACACTCCACACTCCACACTTTACACTCCTCACTCCACACTTTACACTCCACACTTCACACTCCACACTTTACACTCCACACTCTACACTCCACACGTTACACTTTACACTCCACGCTTTCCACTTTACACTCCTCATTCCACACTTTACACTCCACACTGTACACTCCAGACTCCACACTCTACACTTTACACTCCATACTCCACACTCTACACTTTATACTCCGCATTCTACACTTTACACACTCTACACTCCCCACTCCACACTTTACACTCCACACTCCTTACTTCACACTCCACACTCCACATTCTACACTTTCCACCCCACACTGCAGACTGGTAACAAGGGAAACATGTACAAGACTGTTCAAATATAAACTATTGCAGAAAGATATTGTGCGTGACTGCATAACCATGTGTTTTGACATCTGTACCATTAACATACGTGTGAGCATTCGGGTTCGTGGGCTTCATCTTGTTTTTTTGAATCCAACGGCGACAAATTTGGCACAGAAAAAGGATCCCAAATATTCAAAGTCTGGTTGGTGGTTTGGAATATTTTCCCGAATGCGTAGCAAGGGTTCCCGTTTCACTCTGGGGGTCTGGGGGTTGAGGGTGTGTTCGCTCGACGTTGCGTTCACGGTCGCAACCGTCCGCAACCGTTCGCAACCGTCCGCAACCGTTCGCAACCGTCCGCGCGAGGACCATATGGCCGTGCCTATGGGAAGTTCTGCAGGAGGGGTCCTTTTTGGAGGTTTCAGACGTGTCGTTGCTTCGTTTCGCGTGGCAGGCGTGGCACTTTGTGACATTCAGACGTGTTTTGCAACGTGTGGAAAATCGTTTTGCGTGGCAGGCGCAGCACTTTGGACGTGTCCAGCGTCATTTTTCGTGGCAGGCGCAGCACTTTAGACGCGTCCTGTGGCGTGTTTTTTGTAAATCGCATTGGCAGGGCTGCGTCAAGTGGTGACAAGGTGCAAATTCCGTGGCAGGCGTGGCATTTTGTGACATGTGCTGAAAATTGACGGAAGCCTCGCACGAAACATCGATTTTGAGGTTGCAAATTTTCGGGTTCTAAGGAAAATTCGTAGGAAAACGTCGATTTTGAAGCTGCAAAGTGTGAAAAATTGGAGGAAGTCTCGCACGAAATGATCGTTTTGGTGCTCCCACGTGTCTCGTCTCGAGTCTCTGGTTTTCCCGTGGCTTCGCTGTGTCTATGGGGGAAGCTGCAAAACCTGTCCTTTTGTCATGTTGCCAACTGTGAAAATTGCCGGAAGTCTCGCACAAAATGCTCGTTTTGCTGCGCCCACGTGTCTCGTCTGGAGTCTCTGGTTTTCTAGACACGTCGCCGTGTCTATGGGGGAAGCCGCAAAACCTCTCCTTTTCGAAGGTTTCCAAGGACGTTGTCATGTCGTTTTGCGTGGCAGGCGTGGCACTTTGTGATATTCCAACCTGCTTGATAATGTGTCAAAAATGTCAAAATTGGAGGACGTCTCGTACGAAATGCTCGTTTTTCTGCATCCACGTGTCTTGTCTCGAGTCGCTGGTTTTCCTGTGGCGTCGCCGTGTCTATGGGGGAAGCTGGAAAACATGTCCTTTTCGAATGTTTCCAAGCAGGTTGTCATGTCGTTTTGCGTGGCAGGCGTGGCACTTTGTGACATTCCAACCTGTTTGATAACATGTGGAAAACATCAAAATTGGAGGAAGTCTCGCACGAAATGCTCGTTTTTTTGCCCCCACGTGTCTCGTCTCGAGTCTCTGGTTTTCCTGTGGCGTCGCCGTGTCTATGGGGGAAGCTCCGCACTCCACACTCTACACTTTACACTCCACAATTTACACTTTAGACCCCACACTCTACACTTTACACTCCACACTTTACACTTTGAACTTTACACTCCTCACTTCCTTCAGCTGAGACTTTACACTCCACACTCCACACTTTACACTACACTCTACACTTTCCACTCCTCACTCCACACTCTACACTTTACACTCCACACTCCACACTCTACACTTTACACTCCACACTCCACACTTTACACTACACACTCCTTACTTTACACTCCACGCTTGACACTTCCACTCTCCACACTTTACACTCCTCACTCCACACTTTACACTCCTCACTCTACACTTTACACTCGTCACTTTACACTCTACACTCCGCACTCTACACTTTACACTCTACACTCCACACTCTACACTTTACACTCTACACTCCACACGTTACACTTTACACTCCTCACTCTACACTCCACACTCCCCACTTTACACACCACACTCCACACTCTACACTTTCCACTCCACACTCCACACTTTACTGTGCACTCCACACTCCACACTTTATACTTTACACTCCTCACTCCACACTCCACACTTTGCACTCCTCACTTTACACTCCACACTCCACACTCTACACACCACACTCTACACTTTCCACTCCAGACTCCACACTCTACACTTTACGCTCCACACTCCACACTCCACACTTTACACTCCTCACTCCACACTCCAAACTTTACACTCCACACTCCACACTTTACACTCCTCGCTCCACACTTTGCACTTTACACTCCTCACTGCACACTTTACACTTCACACTTCACACTCCACACTTTCCACTCAACACTCCACACTTTACACTCCACACTCCACACTTTACACTCCTCACTCCACACTCCACACTTTACACTCCACACTTCACACTCCACACTTTCCACTCCACACTCCACACTCCACACTCCACACTTTACACTCCTCACTCCACACTTTACACTCCACACTCCACACTTCACACTCCACACTTTACACTCCACACTCTACACTCTACACTCCACACGTTACACTTTACACTCCACGCTTTCCACTTTACACTCCCCATTCCACACTTTACACTCCACACTGTACACTCCAGACTCCACACTCTACACTTTACACTCCATACTCCACACTCTACACTTTATACTCCGCATTCTACACTTTACACACTCTACACTCCCCACTCCACACTTTACACTCCACACTCCTTACTTCACTTCACACTCCACACTCCACACTCTACACTTTCCACCCCACACTGCAGACTGGTAACAAGGGAAACATGTACAAGACTGTTCAAATATAAACTATTGCAGAAAGATATTGTGCGTGACTGCATAACCATGTGTTTTGACATCTGTACCATTAACATACGTGTGAGCATTCGGGTTCGTGGGCTTCATCTTGTTTCAAAATTATGTTTGTATATATATATATATGTTTGCGTGACATAGGTATGGTGAAATTATGTTAATTTTGAGTGCTTCAAAAACAATGAGCCCGAACAAATGCTGTGATGTGTGGTGGTCCCCCTGCTGTCCACCTTCCCCCCTGAAACCCAGCGACCATAATCGATAATATTTGCTACATAGAAGATCTCCTTCAGCTGCAGCATACTGAAGCTGCTCCAGCTCTGCAGACTGCGGCCAGATTTTTCTGGGTCTGCAGAGGTGCGGATGCCAAAGGATCTGTCCACTTGAGCCAAAGTTGAAGACAACACGCCCGGGTCCCAGGTCTTTAGGTCCCAACAGAAGGTGTTTGGTTTGGAAAACACTGTTGCAAAAACATTGAATAATATTGGAGCGGGTTGCTGCTGTGTACCGCTATCTTTGGGTTTCCACGTTGCAGCCAGAAACAATACGACAAGTGTCGCGTTCTTGGACAGGAATGGCTCCAACTTGTATGCTTCACAAATACGCAAGAGTTGTCCCGACATGTTCCTCAACCACTCCTCACGATGGGTCAAACAGACTTTGTTGAGTCAAATGTCCAAAATCCAGCAGTTATGATTTATTTGTTTTCCCCAGAACAACCAATACTAAGAAATCCAATCGCAGAACCTTCACCAGCGGTGACGCCAAGCAACCGTTCCCTATGGGATCACCCACCTTGGGGGAAGCCGCGGGATGAATCCAGTATTTCTGGTTCAGTATTGGATCGATTCATATCGTGGCGCCTTGTGAATGGGGGATTTGACAGGTGGGATGATGAATTCCCAAATCTGAAATAAACCTATTTTTGGAGACTACTCCCAGAAATCATGAGGTGGCTCTGCGTTGCCGGGGCAATCCCAGAAGCTCAAGGGTGTCCAATTCCCGACATCATACATTATCTCTAGATTAGATTTTTTTTGATACCTTTTGAATAATTTAAGGCCATCAAATTGGTCGTTTCCCATACATTGGCTATCATTTCTAAGGAGGTCCCTGTCAGGTTGCAAACATCAGGTAGATCGATCGTTGCACCTGTCCCATCACCCATCCCTACTGTGAGGGAACATTCAATGCCCTAACCTGAGCTGATTTAAAAAAAAATCCCCTCATGATCCCTGACAAATATGCTGCCAACCCAAAACTTCCTTCAAAAAAAAATCCTAAAAGGATCTAAAAGGAACCGAAGAAACACGTAGATCCAGTACTAAACTGTTGTTTCTCTCTCTCTCTCTCTCTCTGCCCCCCTCACGGTAGGTTATGGTTATCATTACAAGACCCCTCCAAGTAAATAGACAAGTGTTTTTTTAATGGGATGTAGTTGGCAGCTTTCGTGCGTTTTTCCCGAGAGCGCCTGCGAAGGGTTCTTCGTAAAAAAGCAGCCGTTATACTAGATCTTCACTCCTTCACATCTGCTGATCTAGATCTTCACACCCTCACACCTGCAGATCTAGATCTTCACACAAAAACCTTCACATCTGCTGATCTACATCTTCACACCTTCACACCTGCAGATCTAGATCTTCACACCCTCACACCTGCAGATCTAGATCTTCACACCTTCACACCTGCAGATCTAGATCTTCACCCCTTCACATCTGCAGATCTAGATCTTCACACCCTCACATCTGCAGATCTAGATCTTCACACCCTCACACCTGCAGATCTAGATCTTCACACCCTCACATCTGCAGATCTACATCTTCACACCCTCACATCTGCCGATCTAGATCTTCACACCCTCACATCTGCAGATCTAGATCTTCACACCCTCACATCTGCAGATCTAGATCTTCACACCCTCACACCTGCAGATCTAGATCTTCACACCCTCACACCTGCAGATCTAGATCTTCACACCCTCACATCTGCAGATCTAGATCTTCACACCCTCACATCTGCAGATCTACATCTTCACACCTTCACATCTGCAGATCTACATCTTCACACCTTCACATCTGCAGATCTCCTCTCGCTCTTCTTCTATTTCTCTCTTTAGGCGGGGGCGGTGCCGCCGGAGCGCCACGAACGAACCTTTTCGCACGAAATGACGTTGGACGCCAAAAACTGAGGTAAAATGCGATTTTACCTTTGTCCATCGCAACCCGTTCGCACGAAATGGACGTTGGACGTCAAAAACTGAGGAAAAATTGCGACTTTGAGTTGTCAATCGCAACCCTTTCGCACGAAATGGACGTTGGACGCCAAAAACTGAGGTAAAATTGCGATTTTACTTTGTCCATCGCAACCCTTTCGCACGAAATGGACGTTGGACGTCAAAAACTGAGGAAAAATTGCGACTTTGAGTTGTCAATCGCAACCCTTACGCACGAAATGGACGTTGGACGCCAAAAACTGAGGAAAAAATTGCGACTTTGAGGTGTTAATCGCAACCCTTACGCCCGAATTAAGAAATGGACTTGGACGTCAAAAACTGAGGAAAAAATTGCGACTTTGAGTTGTCAATCGCAACCCTTACGCACGAAATGGACGTTGGACGTTAAAAACTGAGGAAAAATTGCGACTTTGAAGTGTCCCGCGCAACCCTTACGCACGAAATGGACGTTGGCCGTCAAAAAAAACTGAGGAAAAATTGCGACTTTGAGTTGTCAATCGCAACCCTTACGCACGAAATGGACGTTGTGTGTAAAAGCGTCTGTGTAAAAGTGCAAAAGCGTTTGTGTGTAAAAGCGTCTGTGTGTAAAAGCTGTGTGTAAAAGCTTCTGTGTGTAAAAGCGTCTGTGTGTAAAAGCGTCTGTGTGTAAAAGCCTGTGTGTAAAAGCGTCTGTGTGTAAAAGGCGTCTGTGTGTAAAAGCGTCTGTGTGTAAAAGCTTCTGTGTGTAAAAGCTGTGTGTAAAAGCGTGTGTGTGTGTAAAAGTCTGTGTGTAAAAGCGTCTGTGTGTAAAAGCGTCTGTGTGTAAAAGCGTCTGTGTGTAAAAGCGTCTGTGTGTAAAAGTGCAAAAGCGTTTGTGTGTAAAAGCGTCTGTGTGTAAAAGCTTCTGTGTGTAAAAGCGCTGTGTGTAAAAAGCTGTCTGTCTGTAAAAGCGCCTGTGTGTAAAAGCGTCTGTGTGTAAAAGCGTCTGTGTGTAAAAGCGTCTGTGTGTAAAAGCGTCTGTGTGTAAAAGTCTGTGTGTAAAAGCGCCTGTGTGTAAAAGCTTCTGTGTGTAAAAGCCTCTGTGTGTGAAAGTTCTGTGTGTAAAAGCTTCTGTGTGTAAAAGCGCCTGTGTGTAAAAGCTTCTGTGTGTAAAAGCCTCTGTGTGTAAAGGAGTCTGTGTGTAAAAGCTTCTGTGTGTAAAAGCGTCTCTGTGTGTAAAAGCGCAAAAGCGTTTGTGTGTAAAAGCGTCTGTGTGTAAAAGTCTGTGTGTTCTGTGTGTAAAAGCCTCTGTGTGTGAAAGTGTTGTGTGTAAAAAGCTTCTGTGTGTAAAAGCTTCTGTGTGTAAAAGGTCTGTGTGTAAAGGAGTCTGTGTGTAAAAGCGTCTGTGTGTAAAAGCGTCTGTGTGTAAAAGCGTTTGTGTGTGAAAGCGTGTGTGCGTGTGTAAAAAGCATCTGCGTGTAAAAGCGTCTGTGTGTAAAAGCGTCTGTGTGTAAAAGCGTTTGTGTGAAAGCGTGTGTGCGTGTGTAATAAGCATCTGCGTGTAGGAGCGTCTGTGTGTGATGGCATTCTCAGTTTGGAACGCAGCGAACAAATCCTTTGCAGTGGATTGTGCAACTCTGCACCGACAAGCATAGTTTACCTCTTTACCTCTTTCCTTGGCTCAGATGTGAACGTAGAGACAAGATGCATTGTGTACAGAGTGAACATCCATATTCTTATATGTACGCTGAATGTTCGTGAAACAAGTGACGATTGGCAAACAGGTATCTTGAACATTTCTTGGACTTCTCGAGGTTTCTGTGGGGGCTGTCCCTGAGATCTCGAGAATTGCATTGTGACAATGTCAGTGTTTGTTTACGATGCAGTGGATCTATGTAAGTACAGCACGAAAAAATATATGTAATGTTTTCATGGAAATGCATGAGCAGTGGACAAAAAATACTATTCGGGCCGATCCTGACATGCCGCCATTTTTAAGTCGGGACCTTATATGCAAATGAATAACATGTGGTTTGATGATTTGATGTGTTCATTGTAAGCTTCACTGTTGACACGTTCAGCCTTCAGTTTGCAGGACTCTGCGACAGTGGTTCTTTGCCATGTCAAACTCATGAGTGGCATTCTCAGTTCTTTTGTGGACATGTCCATGATGATTGTTTTGTGCACAGAGTGAACATTCTTATTCCCATATGTACGCTGAATGTTCGTGAAACAAGTGATGATCGGACCGCATGGTTTTTGACAATGAAAATGATCTGATGCTGGTTTCGCAGTGCGGTTGATGTATTTATATATAGCATGTGTATTGTTTGCATGTTTGCCGTTCTTTCTTTCAAAGGATGTCATCGACAGCATCATGGCATTCCACTGCAGCATGGCACCACTTTTGTAGAAGTATGCATAAATCAATGATATAACGTCTGTTTTTGACAGCATCATGGTACCGAGCTTTCTTTGGCTATTCACGCATAGGTTTGCCAGTGATTTGTTGATGGATGTTGCATTTCCGGCTTACATGTCCTAGATTTGTCTTTTTTGCTTTTTGTTATTGCCCTGTCCCTCGTTCCCTGTCTTTCCGTGCAAGATGGAGCCGGCAGATGAACACGCGTCGCCGAACTTGGCGGAGACACAGCCCATGTCGGTAGAGATTTGTTTTCGTTTGAGCATCTGGCCTCTCCAGCAGCTGAGTGCCCTTCCGGAGTTTCATTTTCTAGTCGACATGGACCCACGGGATGCCAGTGTCGATCTCTTATACCAAGAGCATGTACTGCAGTGGATGACTGTGGTGGATTTACTGGGCGACTTGGTTGGTCGCATAGAAACGCATCATGGAGGACGTTGTGACAAAAGATACATTTGCATCGCAGCGGAAGGTCATCGCCGATTCGCGGCTCGTGAGAGTTTGACTATTCTTCGTGAGCTTGCGGATGAGAATTCTGTGGTCTCTCTTGTTGCTCGCCCTTCCAGCGTTGGTAAACAAATGCTGGCTCAATTCTGGCTTCCCAAGCTTGACGCAAAGCTGGCAGCTCCAGCGTTGGCCCGACTGGACTTGCATTGTTTCCAGGTGATTCTGGCTTGGATCTCACTTTGCGGGTGGTACAACCTATGCAGAGTGAATAGACAGTGGAGCCGCTGGCTTCGTGCAAACCCGACCTTTCGATCTGTGGTCTCGGATGCGCGTTGGGCCAAGGATCCCGAGTTGCTGGCCATCCAACGGGAGGTGCGAGCCAACGAGGAGTGATCTGTTAAACGCGGAATTTTTGACGGGCTCGATGCTACAGGGACTGTCCGTGCATCGAGCGAAATGCAATGAAAAGGATGTCTTCCGTGCCATCATGATAAGCATTCGTTTGCGCGCTTTTGTTATCCTTTGTTTACAGTTTCACCGTACAGAGAAAGTCGTGCAACTAAGGAAGGTCATCCACTGCATCGCGGTACCGAGCTTATTTGGTGAATTCTATGAGATTTTCGATATGAAAACTCGTGAACAGGTGAGATCATCGGCATTATGGTAAGGAGCATGTTTTTTCCGTATATGCTCGTACAGCAGTTTCTGTTACGCATGCCATGGAGGAGGGCTGGAAACAGCAGTGGTTCTACAGCATCATGGCATCGAGTTTCGGCTTGCAACTCAGTGTCCGACTTGGAAGTAAGTACTCAGCTAGATCTTAGCGCACCTCTGGTTGAAGGCATCGTTGCATGCTGTAACCGTAGATTAAAACAATGATCTGTAGTTGTGTTTGCATTGTTGTCGTTCGCGTGGCTTGCGGATGAATGACCTGTAGTTGTGCATTGCGGATCTGTTAAATTGCTTGAGTCGTGTTCAAGGTAGGAAACGTTTGTTCGATCACAGTGGCAGCCATGACCACTAGCGCTCGTGAGTGGAGAGCGGCGCGCGAAGAAGATATCAGGAAGGCTTACGCCGACAAAGAATGTTGGACTGACCTTGACCGCATTACCTGTTGGCACCCTTACTGTTTCGGGTCCATAGAGGAGTGGCCATTGGACGCTGCCGTGATCTGCAAACCTACGGATCGAGCGTCGGTGCTGCTTGGCAGCATCAAAGCGGCCTGCAGCTTGGAAGACATTTGCCAGGCTCTGTCGGTGAAGGTCACCGTGGTGGTGACCATGTGCGCAAATGAAATGAAGATTCGAGGCGCCCCAAAGGATTGGGCGCAGTATTTCCAGCAAGAAAATGTCTATCACGTCAAGTGTCATTTGGAAGACACGACATTGAAGCCGCCGCACCGTTGGGAGGAAAGAATCCCTGACTTGGTAGCTTCTTGTTTGGAACAGTGGAAAATTGTTTGTGGCCAACTCTGGAAACAGTCCATGCTGGCAGTGACCAGGGGCGAATCCATGCACGTGCTCTTTCATTGCTTTGGAGGCATCAATCGAAGCGCTGGGGCTTTATGTGCTTGGCTCGTCGTGGGTTACAACTACCCTGCAGAGGATGCCGTCCAGTTGCTGCTTAAGAAAAGACCTTCCTTGCGCCCTTGGCACAATCGCCCCTATGTCTTGGAGGCTTTGTGGCAGCTGGAAGGTTTGCGGGCCGAGTGGCACATGGAACTGAGCGCGGCGTGCACAAATTGATTTGCACCACTGTTCGCCTGGAGAAACTGTTCGTGGCGAACGTGGTAGATCAGTAGCCAACTGTTGTTTGTCTGTAAACAATTGTTCGATCCTGTAGGGACATCGAAGAAATGGAGTGCAACAGGTGTTATCTATGCCATCATGCTATCGAACTTGTTTTTGTGGAATCATTCACTGCGTACACAAACGAATTTGCACCACTGTTCGCCTGAGGAAACTGTTCGTGGCGAACGTGTGACATGAGTAGCCAAGTGTTGCTTCTCTGTAAGTATTGTTCGATCCTGTAGTGACATCCGAGAAATGCAGTGAGCGAAAACTCGTCCAGGCCATCATGATATCGAACTTGTTTTGTGCCCGGAATCATTCACTGCGTTCACTTGTTGTTTTTTGGATACCAATTTTTAAACATTTCCAATCCAAAGCTGTGTTTGCGCACCTTTGTTTGGAAGTGAGGTCATACACGGCATCATGGTACCGGGCTTATTTGCTATGTCAAACTCCGGAGTCGTGTTTTCACGATGCGTTTCGCTGAATAGATGTGACGTTTGTAGGTCAAGCTGTGGTGGAAATATCGAAACCTTGCGCTTTCAACTAATACTTCTGTAGCCTGCATTAACAGCATGTCGCGCCTGGCAGCCGATTGCTTTACAGCTGCGGGGAGATTGCAATATACTTGTATTACATTCTGTTTTCAAATGAAGAAGCAAGAGATTGTACCCATTATGGGTCTTGGTGTTGAAGGATACCCGGCGGCAGCGCCCACATCGTTGGACATGACAGCAGTTAACAACAAACAAAATTTTGGTGCACAAACGTGTCGCATAAAGTATTTGGGGATTTAAATGTGGTCTGCCATGGCAGCGAATGCGGAGGGAATCCGTGCAAGGGCGGATGTCTTTGATGAACAAATTCTACGACACGTTCTTTCATTTGTGCCTGGGAGCTCTGAATTGGCTCCAAAATATTCTTTGCAACCAGAAACCGGACACTATCTGGTAAAAGCTGGTTGGCCAGTTGTTTTGAAGAAAATGTGTCATTGGAAGGAGGCAGACACCACCATCTGTATTTGCTGCGGTGCCAACCAAGAACCCGGCGATCCAAACGAGTCAGACGATAGCTGGACATCTCAGCAAATCTCTGCTGGCTGGGCAAAGATCATGACCGTGACAATACCACACTTTCGTCATCATCATCTGAAATATATCAAAAAAACAGTCAGAAGCATAGAACATGTTTGGAGGACAATGGCAGCCGAGAGATGTTACATCTGCGGGCACTGCAACGACTGCGTTGTGAATCTCGAGTATGAGCATCCTGCTGACTGGCTGGAAGATCTTTCTGCGTTCACAGAGATGCTGGAACTTAGGTCGTGTCCGTGGAGGTGCCCAGATAAAGATCGACTGCAGTAGCCGGATTGCTGCAGTAGTAAAAGCGGCAAACATGCCACATCTGCAGCATCATGGTACCGACCTTTGCTTGGACGCAGCTTGTGGGAGCTGGAAGGCTTGCGTACCGAGTGGCACTGAGTGCAACTGGCGCAAATTAATCTGTAGCACTGTTCGTCTGGAGAGACTGTTCGTGACGAACATGCAAAACCAGTATGTTCGTCTGGAGAGACTGTTCGTGACGAACATGCAAAACCAGTAGCCAACTGTTGTTTGTCTGTAAAGTTTTTTTCCATCCTGTAGGGACATCGGAGAAATGCAGTGAAACAGGTGTTATCCTTGCCATCATGCTATCGAACTTGCTATCATTCACAGCATTCTTGCACGGAGTTCTAGTTTCTTACGGAGCCTTTGTTTGTGTACTTTTGCATTTTGTAGCATTTCCATTGCGACTATGTTTGCCCACCTTTGTTTGCAACTAAGGTCATCCACGGCATCAGGGAGCTGGAAGGCTTGCGTACCGAGTGGCACTGAGTGCAACTGGCGCAAATTAATCTGTAGCACTGTTCGTCTGGAGAGACTGTTCGTGACGAACATGCAAAACCAGTATGTTCGTCTGGAGAGACTGTTCGTGACGAACATGCAAAACCAGTAGCCAACTGTTGTTTGTCTGTAAAGTTTTTTTTCCATCCTGTAGGGACATCGGAGAAATGCAGTGAAACAGGTGTTATCCTTGCCATCATGATATCGAACTTGCTATCATTCACAGCATTCTTGCACGGAGTTCTAGTTTCTTACGGAGCCTTTGTTTGTGCACTTTTGCATTTTGTAGCATTTTCATTGCGACTATGTTTGCCCACCTTTGTTTGCAACTAAGGTCATCCACGGCATCATGGTGCCGAGCTTCTTTTGTATCTCAAAGGTCTTTGTGTGGAAATGCGTCTGACCTCTCTCTCTCTCTCTCTTTATCTCTTCCCCCTCTTTCTCTCTGTGGTTGCAAGACACATGTCATCTGATGCCCTTTACCAAATATTCTCTTCTTGATCAATCTTACTTTTTTACATCATGTCTTTCCATAGCTCATATAAAATTCACCAATAAAATTCACCAACTATTCACCGACTATCTTTTACGACTACCATACTCAGAGCTGCTTGAAACACATCTTTTTCGCTCTCGGGCCAACCGTCGTCTAGTTCTGTTTCTCCTCTACTTTTTCTCACGCGGTCTTGCTCTGTGGATGGGGTGTGGTGGGGGGGTGGGGTGGGATATTAACGTCATGTGCAGAGTGCGTGGAACACACTCTTGCCTAACACGCTCTTGATGTTACGCTCAGCACTTTTTCCTAGCAACTTCTAACACGCTCTTGATGTTACGCTCTGCACTTCTTCAGGGAAGGTCCAACACGCTCTTGATGTTACGCTCTGCACTTCTTCAAGGAACTTCTCACACGCTCTTGATGTTGCGCTCAGCACTTTTTCCTAGCAACTTCTCACACGCTCTTGATGTTACGCTCTGCACTTCTTCAAGGAACTTGTAACACGCTCATGATGTTATGTTCTGTAGTTTTCTAAGAAATTGAAACACGCTCTGGATGTGATGCTGTTGCCTGACTATGTCCCAGGTTTATCTAAATGCTTTTACCACAATTCCATTGTTTGTGAGTTAAAGTGATGGGGTTCATGAGGATTTTAATGGTAGTCTTTGAACGCTTCCCTTCGCGAGGTTGGAGTCCGGTTGGAGCGTATCAAAATTTAACTCGCGTCCTGCAAAGCTTGTGATGGAAATACACACTTGCAGATACAACATTGATAATAAAACGAAGTAGTTTGTCGCAGGATTTGAGAGAATCCAAAAAATGGACGAAACCAGAAAACCCTGCGAAAACACAGGGAAAGTGAACTTGCGACGGTTGGAAAAACAGGCGGCGTTCTATCCGCCGCTTACCATGTAGTTATATGTATATATCTTTTTTTTCGGCTGCCAACTTTTCCAATCCCTTCCCTCTCAGCATTAAATTCCCACATAGGGGGCCCCGGAATGAGTAGATTCGATACTATTAGCAAAAAACATATTTCAATTTTGGGGAGAAGGAATTCTCTAGGTTTCAATGCTTGATGGTTTACCAGTAGTACCGCACAAGGTGGTGGCGGAAGTCTCAAAGATAGGAAACTGTGAATGCAATTCGTGTTTACCATGCACACATATTGGTGCAATCATTTTCACAACATTTCATCAGCCAATTGACCTGACTGGCTGCTTTTCAGGCACAAGGCAGCTTTTTGACTTTCAGGTAGAAAAGGTTGGCACATGGCATTTGCAGTGCTGTGACTTCGACATTGGTAGGCGGAGCAGGCACGTTCCTGCGGACTTCTACGGTGACCTTCACATCTTCTTAGGCTACCCAACTTCATCATTAACCCCTTGGACTTGCTTGACACCTTAGGCGGCATCACATGGTCCAGCAATGGACAAGTGGCGGGACCCGTGTTCGGGGGAGTGGCTGGTCCTAGCCCCATGGCGAGCGGAGGTCATAGAGCCGATGGCGACGTTGCTGAAGAACATGAAGAGAGTGAGCCTGACCGTGAGAGACCACGGCCTGAGGCTTTGGATGGTAGGAACGATGATGAGCAGGGTGAGAGCGAGCACTGGGGCGGATGGTCGCATGAGACTCCGGGGACTTGGTGGGGCAACCGTCACTATGGTGGTTGGTGGAGCTGGCATTGGGATGACTGGCGCCACGACTGGGAGCCGAGGCGAGATGAGAAGGTGGCCCGGGTTGAAGAAACTACTTGGGCGATGGATGGCCGCTGGGTTGGAGGCAGTAGCACCCCAGCGGGTGAATCATGGCGGACCGGAGACGATGGTGCTTCGGGCAAGCCGACGGAGAAGATGGTGGTCGCCGAGTTCGATGGCGATGGTGGCGAAAATGAGCTGGGCACCACCGCACGCTCATACCTGAGGAAAGTTGGGGCATGCCTGCGGTGCACCAAGCTCCCTGAGCGCGAGCGTGGCTTGGCGCTCTACACCCACCTCAAGGGCCGGGCTTGGGTCTTTGCGGAGGAGCTGGACTTGGATCGGCTCGGGGCCATTGGAGGTGCTGAGTACTACTTGGGGTGGGTCAGAATCCGCTTCATGGAGATGGAGGTGAACAAAGTGGCATCGGTCATGACGGAGCTCTTCAAGAAATGCCGCCGCAAGCCAGAGCAGGCGGTGAGGGACTTCAACATGGAATTTGAGCGTTTGCTGTTGCGCCTTGGAGAGCTGAATTGCGAATTGCCAGCTCTTGTCAAAGCTTGGCTCTACCTCGACGAGAGCGACGAGGCACTCTTGGCCTCTGTGAACAACCAGTACGACCTGCGTTGCCCACAACAGGCGGCAATCATCCATGATCGTGGAGTTGCACGACGATCGTGGGAACGCCCTGGCAATGGGGGGCGTTGGAAGCAGCAATCAGTGCATGTGACGGCTGCTGGAGATGATGCCTGGAGCGATGAGCACGACGGAGACGCTGGTGGTGCATTGGACGACCATGAAGAATCCGATGCGGAGTTGGTGGAGGAAGATGTGGCGTCTGGACTCCACAGTGCATTCATGGCGTTCCAGGATGCAAAGTCTCGCTGTCGCGAGGCAATGAAGGGCAGGGGCATGGACCGGGAAGAGATGAAGAAGAGGAGTGAAGAAAGATTGTGCCTTGCAAAGGCGCGCAGCTACTGCTCAGCCTGCAAGCGAAAGGGGCACTGGCACCGAGATCCTGAATGCCCTTTGAAAGGAACTTCACGGAGCAGTGCCACGGCTGAGGGTGCAAAGAGCGCGCAGATGTGACAGATGTGCACCCACCATGTGCAGATGTGCTATATGACTGCCGATGTGGACATTCCTGAAGAGACCTATGGCGAGCGCGAGACTGTGGTCTTCATGGCGGGCGATGCTGGCGATGGTGGCCAGCGTGCCGGGGGAGGTGAGAGACCCTGCGCGCTGGCCATTGCAGACACAGCCTGCACGAAGACGGTGGCTGGGCATCAATGGTATGAAGACTATTGTCGTTGGGCAGATGATCGTGGGCTGCCCATCGAGATAGTCGAGGAGAAGGATCAGTTCAAGTTTGGTGCATCGAGAATCCACCCTTCCATGTTTGCGATTTGGGCAATTTTTGAAGTGGGTGGCAAGTTGATCCGTGTGAAGGTAGCCATAGTTCAGTGCAGGGTCCCACTTTTGTTTAGCCGCACAGTTCTTGCAAAGCTTGGCATGGTTTATCATGTAGGAGCCCAAAGGGCAGATTTGACACATTTAGGGCTTTTTGATTTAGAGATGGCCGTGTCAGAAACTGGACACCCCGCTTTTGTGGTCACTGACATTGGTGACAGGGCCAACTGCGGATCTGAGTTCCTTTGGAGCGGCGATCCGGAGGTCCAACTCTGTGACAGCTCTGTGGTCGAGCAATACATGGCTGAGCCGATTCATGCGGGGGGCGGGAGTGCACAAAGTTTCAGACCTTTATTTTTTCCAAAGAAGATCTCAACAACTGTGAACAACATGCTCCAAGATCCTGATCTTTCTCCTTCATCCTTTTTCATGTGGTGGAAGAGCGCGAATCAAGAAGAGATTTTTGGGTGGAGAACTCGAATGAAATGATCAGAGTGCATGTGGTTCCCCGAAAAGAAGCATTCAATCCTTCATTTTGGAATGCAAGAACTGAAAGGCCGTTTGTTGGACATGCTTGGAAGCGAGAGAATCACTGACCTCATACCATGTCATTCAGATGGTCTTCAACATGTTCGATTAGTCAGCGATTGGAATGCAGAACACAATGAATCGCACTGCAAGCATGCTGGTGGACTATGGATTGGACGTAGCCGTTTTCAGAAACCAAGATCAACTAGCTCGCCCCGACATCGGCAGCCCACGCTGCCAGACCATGTCAACGGTGCCGACTTCACCATAGCGCATGAACAAGGCGGAGTTGACCCGCGAGCTGGATGCATTGCAGATTCCCATCCACCCGAGGTGGACTCTCCCAGAGCTCAGGCAGACGGTGATCGAGCACCGCCAGCAGAGGACGGGGAAGAGGAGACGGCAATCAAGGGCTTGGGGCGCATGACACTGGACGAGCTCAAGGCCAAGTGCACGGAGCACAGTTTGAGAGTGCCGACGAAAGCCACACGAGGGCTCCTCATCAAGATGCTGCGTCATGCCTCGCAGCCAAGTGGGGATCAGGTGATGAACTTCGGCAAGTACAAGTCATGGATGTACAAGGAGGTGCCGGTGGACTACCTCCGCTGGGCGGTCTGGGAGTCGGAGGCGAACGACACGGCGGGGGACGATCTCTGCCACTTTGCGGCATGGGCATAGGGGGAGCTGGCGAAGCAGTCGACATATGCACAGAGGTGCGGGGCTGTTCCCTACAACATGGACCCGGAAGCCAAGGCGATCACTCCGGTCCCGAAGGTGGCGGTATCTTCCGCGCCATGCAGCAGCTGGTCGCGGGTGTCTTCAAGGGGAACTCCAAAGAGGGCATCGTCCGAGGCGGAATCGGGGGTGTCGGCAATGGATGCGGAGTTGCCGGAGGAGGCACAAGCGGAACTGCTGAGGCTGGAGACCGAGATCGCGCTGGTGAAGCAGAAGTACTTGAAATCCTGGTTTTGTTATAACTAGTTATGGAAGTTATGTTAGTTAGTAACAAGGTATAACTTTTTTTTCGGCTTGCCTTTAGTGTCATTCCGCTGCATGATGAAAATTGGTATTTTTAGTAGAAAAGCTGCTTTTAAAATTAATATATGTAGACTTGCACCATGGACATACGTGTTTTTTTTCCATGTTCAGAAGCTTTATTTTCAAAAAAAACATGGGTAGCTGAGAAGCTTTTGCTGTAAACTCATGGAACATGCATGTGAGCAGCAGCTATCTTTTTTCCAAGCTTGGCGATAAATTTGGCAAGGTAGCACCACAGTGGCTGCTGTCTTGTAAGATAATACTTGGTGCATGGAACTGATTAAAACATTTTGTCCATGGGAATGAAGCCAGTGGAGCTTCCAATGTGGCATTTGGCATGGTGCTTCTCCAAGGCATCAATGGTCCACAGTGCACAGGTCAACCAATGTGGTTGCCATGTCAAAAATGGCACCCCTTAATGGTTGGCACCCTGTTGGGTATTTACTTGGCTTCCAGTCACTGGCTGCCATGCAAGGGTGCTGACAGCCTGCACCCTGCTTGGCAGCCAGTGACTGGAAGCATCAAGTTGCAGGTGCCTGACCCACATGTGCAGTGCCATGGTGCCAGCTATGAGTCATTTGGCGATGGAGAGCTGAATGGCAGCCCTCCTTGTTTGGGGTGGCCCAGCCAGGTCACAGGTTGGGCCACCCCCCCTCCCACCCTACCTCCCTCTATGGGGCAAACCCTGCTTTCAACCCAGTGGCACTGGGTGGAAAAAAGGGGTCGTTCCAATGGGCATAGATTCTGTGGCATAAAGTCTTCCCCATGGCTGGTGGCTCAAAGGAGTGCAGTGGCATCCTCTCTTTGGCTTGGGTTTGGTCACATGGCTGTGGATGAAAGCTTGTGGGTGGTGCCCATATGTTCTACTGGGAAACTATCACTACATGCATCCATGGAAAACATCTGCCCCAAGGTTTGTTTACCATGATATGGTGCATGTGCGATTTATGCCAAAAAGTGTTTGTGGGCCTGTGATGCTATCAGCATACCATAGACAAAATAAGTCTTTGATGCAAGTTTCCCATAGCTGCAGTGATGATGGGATGGGTCTCTGTCTGTATGTATAAGGCCTGGAATGGCTGTGGATGACAAAAGGAGAAAATCAACAATGGATATGGTTTGCATCTGAAAGTTATTGCAACAAATAGCTGGAAGGTTTTGAATTTGAGAACGTGGTCTTCTTGAATTTGAATATGGAAAGAAACATGGTCTTTGTGAAAGACTTAACATTGGAATAGCTGCATTGTGGCACTAGTGTGGTGGCATTTCCAGAGATTGTTTGGCATGATATGGGAAGCCATGGATGGCTTTTGCAACCTAAAAGATTGTAATATGTCAAGGTAGTTTCCAAAAATGAATAGGTGGAAGAAAAAACAGTATGCAGATATGGGAAGCCAAGGTGGCTTTTGCGATCTGGAAGATGGAAACCCACATGCATTGGCTGCAAAATAAAGATTCTGGAAAAACAAGGGGTACAAACAACATGTACATATGGGAAGCCAAGGTGGCTGTCATGGCCGCCCCACCCCATCCCAGCAGCAATGCATATTTTGCACACACAGACAAATTGGGAAGGTATACATTGGTGGATGCCCAAGTCCTAGCTGTCACTTCATGGCCTTCATGGCCTTCATGGCCTTCTGGGCTTTCATGGCTTTCTGGACCTTCATCTTGGGCATCGCTTTGGGCAATGCTCTTTTGGTCCCCTTCATGGCCTTCATCTCTGGCATCTTGGTCTTCATGGGCTTGGGCTGGTGGATCTCCAAGCCATTCTTCATGAAGCTGGTCCTCCATGGTGTCATGCACACCTGGCAGTTTGGGAGCACCCAAAGGCGCCAACCCCAAATCCAACTGGTGCATCCCTTGGTGCTGCAGCAAAGACGCAGCAGTGGCCCAAGTGGCTTGGTTCCATCACCCTCTGGCATGGCAGACTTGCTGGTGTCTTTCTTGGACTCCATCTTGGTGGCCTTCATGGAATTCATGGCGACCTTCATGCTGGTCTTCATGGCTTTCATGGTGGAAAGCTTAGGAGCCATGGCTGCACTGGGCAGGAGATGGATGCACCTACAGGTGGTGGCACAGGCGAGCTTGGGGCTTTGGAATGGCTTCCACAAAAAAAGTCAAAACACATGATCATATGTAAACATAAAATTGGTTTTGATTGTCACCGTGGAAACCCATATGGTTTACCCATATGGTTTATCATCATGGAAATGCATATGCTATTCAAATGGGTCATGCAATGGGGAGATATAGAAGTTTCATGGAATGCCACATAGCTATTGAAAGTGAAGCTGGGAACATGGAAGGCCATATGGGTTTTCTTCTGTATAGCAATCAAAGATTGGGAAGAATATGGCATTGGTGGTTCAAGAAAAACCATGGAAGGCACATGGGAGGCCAAAAGGCTTTTGCTAAGCTGGAAGCAACATGCTCAACATGGGAAGCCATGTTGCTTTTGTTAAAAGCAAGAGGTATACACCAGCTGTAAACACACAGCTGGATTACGAATGGCAAAAACATGGGCACATGGGAAGCCAAAAGGCTTTTGGCAGCAAGCTTTCTGTTTGGCCTGCTGGATGCTTGCATCTGGGAATGGTGGAACTGGCGCAAGCCCCCACATGGGTCTCCGCAATGGCCGCTGCTGTGTGAACGAAGTTGTCGAACTGAGGCTCAGCCCTCCAAGTGCCCATCATGGAACCTATCTGGTTCTAATTCTCTTGGTTGTAGTGGTGGACAAGGCTGTATGCGTTGGACTGCCAAGTCCTTTGGACTGCCAAGTCCTTTGGACTGGCCTGACCCCTTTGGAGGAAGGATTGTTGGGACCTCTCTAGATCCTAGGTGAACTAGACAATGGCATTGGTGGTCACCTGTGGTGGTCAATGGATTTGGTTGCGTATACATAACTGATCTTATTGGTGCTTGAACCAAAAAATAATCATATCATAAAAATTTCTTGTTGGTTGGAATATCATATATATGCAATGATAATAACATTGGGTGTCCAAAGACCAAAGTAATTGAAACACAATGATATCAAACATGGATGGAATATTACATATATTGTTGTCTTTACATTCATGTGATGCCATGTATGGTTTTTGATATATCATGGTATGGGAGGCCACAAGGCCTTTTTGCAAAGTACATGGTATGGGTGGCCGTATAGGCTTTAATTGTATTGTAACATGGGATGCCATGTAGGCTTTCAAAATATATTTGCATATTTCAATATTTTGTATATATCCAATATTATCAAAGAGTATCAATTACAATTCTAAGCCAGGTATGTAAATATATATATATAATATTGGCAAAACTGTATATTTAACAAATAATCATATATATGAAAAATAAATAATTTTAGTTGTATCTAAATATCGACAAAATATTTCAAAAAATAACTTTAATTAAAATCAAAAATAAATGAGTTTGATCTTAAATTCACTTGTTGGCTCATATTAAATTAATGCATTTGCTTATTAAAAGTTTTCTTTAACAACTAAAACTATTATCTCAAATTTGACATTCTAGGCTCAAAAGCCCCAAAAAATAGAAACAAATACGTTCAGCTGCTGAACCTAAATTTCACAATTTAATTTTTAGGTTCAGCTGCTGAACCTAAATCTCAAAAATCCTGATTTAGGTTCAGCTGCTGAACCTAACTCCCAAAATCTTGCTTTTAGGTTCAGCTGCTGAACCTAAAGCCCAAAAGTGTTGATTTTAGGTTCAGCTGCTGAACCTAACATTCTGAAGTGCTGACAAATAGGTTCATCTGCTGAACCTATTTGTTTTTGCCACCAAACTTATATTCAACAGCCAAACCTATTTGTTTTTCATTTTTTTTTGGTAAAATTATGGCCAAGATCCATAATTTGAGGTGAAACCAAGAAAAAAAACAATACTTAAAATTTTTCATTTTTTGAACACATTCAAACCCAAATCAACTCCACAAAACAATACATGATTGATATTGTGTTCAAACAGTATGCTGTTTTGTGTTTACTATACAATGTGCATATAATAAAAATGATACATTATACCCACAGTGGTTGTATTATATGACAAGGCTTCCAATGTATCTGCAAGACACAAATACTAGTCAAATTGAAACAGAATTTTATTTTTATATATTATTGTGCACCTTTTTCCAAGATTGCTGGCATAGATGTTGGCCTCTATTCATTGGGATCCCATCCCTTATGGGGTCCCAGTTCTTAGACACCAAGTCAGAGACCCATCCAATAGTTCACTGCAGCCATGGGAAACCCTCCAAGCTCACCAGAAGGAGTGAACTGAGTGAACCAAGTGGCCACTGAACCCAATAACAGTACAGTGGCCAAGATTGGCAGCCTGGCCCTCCAGCTGTGATGGATCTGGCCAGGAGGGCCAGGCTGCCAATCTTGGCCACTGTATAAGCTGGTAGTTGGCATCAATGTTATTGGGGTCAGTGGCCACTTGGTTCACTCCTTCTGGTGAGCTGGAAGAGTTTCCCATGACTGCAGTGAGCTATTGGATGGGTCTCTGACTTGTTGCCTAAGCACTGGAATGGCTATGGTTGATATAAGAAAAAATAAATCATGGATATGGTGGACATTTAGTACAAATAAACAGTTGGAAGGCTTCAAACTTGGAGAATAAAACCTTTAGAAAATCATGGTATAGTACCTTGTTTTGAAATTGGAATAGCTGCATTGTGGTACTGGTGTGGTGGTATTACTGCCTGGCATGACATGGGAAGCCATAGAGGCCTTTGCAACCAATAAAACTGGAAACCATGGGAAGCCAACAGGCTACCTTTGAAACTGTATACATGGGAAAAACCATGGACAAGATGGCTTACTTTCATTACTACCCCATCCCATCCCAGGACCCATGCACCTTTTGCACACACATTCTGCATGGCCAGGGTCTGGCACTGGTCTTGCCAAAAAAATGCATTGGTTTAAAAAAACACAATGGCATATATATATATATATGTATTTATATTTATATATATATATATGGTACATGCCCTCTCACTTGGCCTTCATGGCTCTCATGGTGGTGCTGGTCTTCATGGCTTTCATGGCTGGCATGGCCTTCATGCCCTTCATCACCTTCATGGCCTTCATTGCCTTCTGGGCCTTCATGGCCTTCTAGGCCTTCATCTTGGTCTTCCTGGGCTGGTGGTGGGCCCTAGCAAAGGTTTTGTAGCAGATGTGGTGGTCTCCTGGGTGGTAGCCCCTGCCTGGAAACAGCACCATGTGGAAAGCAAAAAAGTGGTGGCACAGGTTTATTTGGGAAAAATACCGTATGGATTAAAATTGCCTTTGGGCATAGATCTGGTTCTGGAAAATCACCTGCATGGAGCATCCCCCATGGCCTGTCATCCCAGCTGGCTAAGACCATTGGATCCACCTGGGGCCTGGCTAGCCCCAGCCAAACAGGATGTTAACTGAAACTAATTGGCTGTAAAACAGCAAGGTACCACATTGGTGCCAAGGAACCATGTTTGGCACCCATTGGTCCACACCAGGACTTTATACCTCCTGGTATCATTTTTTCTATCCTATTTCTACTTGGCCTGTGGCACTGGCCCTGTTCATGGCTTGGGCCTGGGCAGCAGTTATGGCACTGGCACATGGCTGCCATGCTCTATACATGGGTAGCCATGAAGGCTTTTGGTGCATGGCTGACATGGACAGTGAATCAGTTTGACAATGTATGGCTGCATTGGCTTTGTGCTGTGCACATTTGCCACAGTAGCAGCAAAAGCAAGCATTTTATTCAGCTGGAAATTAAACTATACTACTGAAATTATATACTAAACTATGTGGCATGCCCTTTCTGGCCGTTAGCCTTTGCCTTTGCCTCAGCTTCTGGTGGCCCATCATTGGTGGCCATGTTGTAAAGCAATGGCTGGTCCTTGTCAATAGGCGCATCATTGGTCAAGATTGAAATGCTAATGGTCAGGTGGGAGATGGGTAGGTTGGCATCACCTTGGTCTTTGGTCTGCCTGCACCACCAAAATGGCACCAATGAACAATCTGGATTGGGAAACTCATGGGCAATATTGTTTCCATGGCTGGAATTGCCACTGGTGGATAAAAGCTAACCATGGCATTGGTGACCCTTTAGCCTTGATGTGGACAATGTTGGCTAATGGCATCAATTTCAATTGATGTCTCCTTGCAACCCTGGCTTAGGTAGCATCTTTTCCAGTTTTGCCAGCATTTTTCAGATGCCATCTGTATCAACTTTGGTGGCTTGGGCCTCTTCAAACACATTTTGGGACACAGCCATGGCAATTGCAGATCAATAGCATAGCGAATTGAATTTGGTTTCATGGGACATATGTGGTACAAAAAACACACAAATATTTCTTGCCATGGGGAGCCATTTGCTTGGCTTTGGGAAATGAATGGCAAACTGAGAGCTTCACCTATGCTGGCAGCAAACTGACTGTATGGGTAGCCATAAAGGGTTTGGCTGCAGCTCTTTTCTTCCATTTCCTCACAAAATGCCCTTAATTGGCATGCTACAAGCTGCCTCACTTCGTGGTCTTGTGGGATCTGGTAGGCTGCTCCAAAGCAGTGGTAGTGCCTGGCCTCAAGTGGCAAATCACTGGGTCCAAGTGGTCTGGCTCCAGCAGAACTTCTTGCCAGATACCAAGCAATCCACAAGTTTGTCACCCACAGTGATGGTCACCACACATGGTGATGGTGCAGCAATCCTTTTTTTCTTGGCTGGTGGATCTGCTTCCTGCTGGTCAAACAAATTATTGTTTCCATCACCTGGATCTTCACAGTGGACTTTCTTGATCTCTTGGTTTCTGGCTTCAATGAGTTGCCCCAATGGCTCCAGCTGTGACAAACTGGCATTCCTCTTTGGCTGCCTACCATGGAGAAGGTAAATAATTGGCTGGGATGTTGGTCTCACTTTGAGATACTTCTGACCTTCATGGTTCAAAATGAGGCTATGTGGGATGAGCACTGGCTTCTCCTCTTGGTACTGAATTTCAATGGCTTCCTTGATGGAGACCATGGCTGAACCAGTTGTATAGGATGGCAGGAGATTGGCACACCAATTGGTTTGAACAACTTGGCTGTCTCAAAGAAAAATAATGCAATGCATGGCATGGGCAGCCAATAAGCTTTCGATTTGTTTGCCATGATGTTGCCCCTATAAATTTCATTCTTGTTTGAAAGAAAAAGCAAGAAAAAACATTCTGTTAAAATCAAAACTTGCTACCAAACACAAAGGGCCTTTCCACATAAATGAATTATATCATGTTTTTTTTTCCAATTTGTTTTTCCTTTTGCTTCAAAGTTTGTTGCAGTCTGGGTCAAAATTTTACTTTTTCTAAACCATATTTTTGATATAGCTAACTCTGCTAACTTTGCTAAATATTTAGGGAAGTTAAGTTGAGTTCGCTAAATAACTAAATATGATACTAACTTATGTTAACTTAACATAGCACTTATACTTAGTTGTACATAGTTACAACATAGTTAGCACATAGTTAAAACATAGTTAGCACATAGTTAGAAGTAGTTGTTAACATAGATTAACTAACATAACTTCCACAACTAGTTATAACAAAACCAGGATTTCAAGTACCGAGTGAGCGGCCGAGTGCCGCCAGCTTCGGCCGGGGATGTTCCCCGCGAGTGAAGGAGGGAAGAACACCAACCAGTGAGACTGTCGAGGGCAAGGTTTTTGTAGAGGGCAAGGACGTCAGGCTTGGCAAGCCGAAATATATGACGACGTCCTTGAGTATAAAGCGACAATCGGGCTTGGTAAGCACGTTGTTGAGAATGCGGCAACAGTCGGGCTGGGCATTGGTGGTGGATCCGGCAACTATGAGACTGTGAATGGATTGGTTGGTGACGATGGCGACAAGTGTGATGATGAGCCTGGCATGGATTGGCGCGGGTATGGTGCCCAGATGCTGGGGAACATCTTCATGGCCGAGGCGGCTTGTGGTGACAGCGACAGTGGTGAAGTGGTGAGCCCCAAGGAGAGAGCTCGTAGGGGCATTCGAAAGAGGAAGATCAACTCATCTACGAGAAAGAAGCTGCAGCACATGGGGCGGCAGCTTAGTTAGTTTGGTGTTGATGGCATGCGCTGGTGCAATTTGTAGCTTTGCGGAGGAGGTCTTTGTGGGGCCGATTCAAGACCTGTGGATGGCAACGGGTTTTGGTGGAGAGGGCAGGGTTCACTGCCTTGAGGTGTTTGCCGGTGAAGCGGAGATCTCCGGCGCTTTTGCTGCTCATGGTTTGGGGGTCTTGCGTCCTCGAGATATCAGGTATGGAGATGATCTACGTGACCCTGAGGTGCGTGCAAACATCTTGGAGGAGGTGCGGCAAAGAAGGCCAAAAGTGGTTTGGCTGGCCCCGCCGTGCACGGCGTGGTGTGCATTTTCCAGGCTGAACCACACCAAGCAAGAGCGACGGCGCATTCGTCGTCGTGAGAAGGTCTTTCTGGAATTTATTGACGAGGTCTTCTTGATCCAGCGCATGAATGGAGGGCATGTCGTGGTTGAAAATCCAGCCACTTCTGACATTTGGCTTCACCCCATTTTGGCGAGGTGGGCTCGTGACAACCAGGTGGAGAGTTTTGTCCTCCACATGTGCGCTTTTGGTCTGGAGTCGATAGCACACCCTGGCATGGCCTTGAAGAAGAGCATCAAGTTGATGGCAACAGATCCGAGCTTCAGACAAGTGCTGGAGAGGAGGTGCAACCAACAACATGAACACGCTCGAGTACAGGGCAAAGACACCAAATGGTCAGGCGTTTACCCGCCTGGGTTTGCTGAGGCGGTGGTTGAGGCGACCAAGAGCGCTGGAGCTCATCAAGTTTTGGTGGCTGAAGACGGCACGGGCCGAGATTTGGAGATGGAAGTCATACCCGAAGAAGCTAGTGGTAGCAGAGGGGCAAGCGACATCACCTTCAAGGGGACGGTTTCTGGCAAGGTAGCTGGTGCTCTGAGGAGGATGCATCAGAATCTTGGGCATCCTTCGAATCGTGACATGGTGAAGCATCTGACTCTTGGGAGAGCTCCGAAGGAGATGGTGGCGGCAGCTCATAACCTCCACTGCAAGACCTGTACGAGATGCAAGCGCCCGCCGGCGCACCGTGTCACAAAGCCGGCGACCCTGCTAGACTTCAATGAGGCGGTGGCCCTGGATATCATCTACATCGATACGGTGGAGTCCAAGGGCAACTTGGCACTCAACATGGTGGATGTGGCATCGTCCTACCAGGTAGCCATACCCATTGAAAGTCCGCATGCTCCTGTGGTCTCCGAAGCCTTCTACAAGCATTGGGTAGCTTGGGCAGGGGTACCTGCCAAGATTATCCTTGACTTAGACACATCATTCCAGGACAGCTTCTGGGAGATCACCTCCGGCGACAGCATCTGCATGAGGAGTGCCGCGGGTCAGGCACACTGGCAGAATGGGGTGGCGGAACGATACAATGGAGCATGGAAAGATGTGTGGGATCGTGTTTGCCTGGAGTGTAGCGTCACCGACAAAGACTTGTTTGATGCAGCGGCTGCGGTCAATGAAGCCCGCAACATTGAGAAACCGGTCTGGTTTCTCGCCAAGGCAATGGGTTTTTGGAAGCAACGGAAGACTGGTCCCAGATCCTGAAGATGGCGCTGAACAATTGAGCGCGCTCAGCAACATCACTGCGGATGAGAAGATGGCGCGCGAACAGACTCTCAGAGTGGCAGCGCGCATGGCCTTCTTCCAAGGCCACTCTGTAGATGCAGTGCGGAAAGCCTTGGCTCATCGACCTCGGGTGCAACCCAAGGAGTTCAAGCCGGGCGACATGGTCTATGTCTACCGCGAGAACAAGAGCAAAGGGAAACGAGTGTCTTCCAGGTGGCTTGGCCCTGCCACTGTGATCGGCCCAGAAGGTTCTAACTACTGGGTGGCTCGTGGTGGTCGTTGTCTTTTGGCGGCAGGTGAACATCTTCGCATGGCAGAACATGAAGAAGTCAGCGAGGCGTTGCGGATCAAAGCAGTGCTCCATGAGGTGAAGAAAGCCCTGGATGCTGACTTCGAGGAGGCAGTCGACGACATGGCTGTGGGTGATATGGAGGTGGACGAGGATATGAGCTTCGAAGCGCTTTTGGATGAGGCGGTGATGGGCGATGAGCCACCACCACAAGCCGGGCGTGCCAGCGCTCGAGATGTCGAACGAGCACATCGATCTCAAGAGGCAGAAGTGTGTTTTGAGCGCCTTGCCAAGCAGTCCAGGCTCTTGGACGATGTCCCGGTGTCAGTCAGAAAGCACCTCCGGACGCATGAACCTGGTGAACCTCGCGGTGGTGGGTCAGCGAACGTGAGGCCAGTTCCAACTTTTTCACCAAGCGTATTGGAAGTCCTGAAGCTTTGGAGAAGGCATTGTGGTAGCCCTCGCACAGGTTGTTTGAAGTAGAGCTTTCGAGGCGCCTCCACTCCATTGAGGAAGGCAGCCCTGATGTCGCCGATAGACACCCGCCAGCTCCATGACAAGGCCAAAAGCAGGCATAAGAGGATGGAGTGTCGGTTTGCTGTTGGTGCATCCACGGCCATCTCTGTTGTCCCCAAATCGGGGTCTCGTTGTCCTCCCACACACAGTCTTGCTTTGGCTTTACACTCGACAGTTGGATCTGATCTCCTTTTGGCCAAGTTCTTGTCCCTGTATAAGAACCGAGAAGGTAAAATTCTTTCCTTCCCGACTTCCACCTCCACCCTGGCGCTCTCTTCCAATGAGAGCGGACGAACTGCTCCATACTGTAGATGTTCATCCCATTGCTTTTGCTCAGCGGCTCTAAACAAGTCCTTCTCGTCCGCTGAGATCATATGCCATGGGATCTCCTTCTCAGGACTGATGCCTGGACAACTGGTGGAGATCGTGAAGGGAGTCTTTGGGCTCTCAACAGCCCCCAAACTATGGTGGATTAAACTCTCAACCGAGTTGATGCAGATCAAGATCCCCTATTATGGCAAGGAGGAGATTTACGTGGAGCAGAACGAGATAGACCCCTGCGTGTTCTTACTCAAAGGGCACGGCGGCAGGGTGGTTGGCGCCATTTTGACACATGTGGGGAATCTCATGATCATGACAGAGCCAGCCCTACACCAAGAACTGCAAGCCGAGATCAGCAAGCGCTTCCCCGTCGATGACTGGGAAACCGACGCCTTTGAGTATGTGGGGTGCCAGTACGAGATTGGCCCTGAAGAGATCAAGATCTCTCAAGAGAACTATGCACAGAGCCGACTGGAGAAGGTGCGCATTCCTGGCGGGCTGAATGACAATGACCCAGCTCCTGAGGAAATGATCCAACAGAACCGTACGACAGTCCGCTGTTTGTCCTGGCTGGCGAAGCAGACCCGGACAGATATTCAATTCATGGTAGCACAGGCTCAACGTCTTCAAGCAAATCCTACGGTTGGTGATGTGAAGAACACCAACAAGATTGTTGACATGGCCAAGCGCTTCAAGGACGAAGGCATAAAGCTCAAGAAAATTGATGTGAATGACATGATAATCCTTGCCTTCCACGATGCGGCTTGGGCGAATGTGGATTTGGAGGAAGAGATCGACCCAGCTTGGGACGGAGACACCAAGCTTTCATCACAGCTTGCGTGTCTGATCATGGTCGCCGACAGAAAAGTCTTGGAGAACAAAGAGGGCAACGCCTCATTTGTGGACTGGCGTAGCTGAGCGAGCACAAGAGTCTGCAGATCTACGTTTGCAGGCGAGACTATGGCATGTGGCATGTGGTGAGCCGATGGAAGCTGCGCTGTATCTACGGTGCCTCTTGCTGTCATTCCAACAAGGACGTCTAGTTCCAGAAGAAGAAGCTGGCGCATTCAAGAGGTGCACCTGTGTACCGATTGCAAGAGTCTTTACGACCATTTACATCGAGAAGGAGTACCAAAAGCTCCAACAGAGCGACGCCTCGCCATCGACTTGGCGGCTATTAGGCAGTCCCTCAAGACTGAAGCAATCCACCAATGGAAGCGTCGGTATGGAATCGGGGCTGTGCGTCCTGACAAACCATGCAAGCCACCACTGCATTGGGTGCCCACGGAAGAACAATTAGCCGACATTCTCACGAAAAAGATGAATCCGGCTCAGTGGTGGAGCGCAGTGAGAGACGGTAGATTGAAGCTTCCTTTTACCCTGCCGAACGCGCGAAAGTCAGGCATGGATTCCTGACCAATGTGAATGCAATTCGTGTTTACCATGCACACATATTGGTGCAATCATTTTCACAACATTTCATCAGCCAATTGACCTGACTGGCTGCTTTTCAGGCACAAGGCAGCTTTTTGACTTTCAGGTAGAAAAGGTGGGCACATGGCATTTGCAGTGCTGTGACTTCGACAGAAACCTCTCGAATGGCAGAGCGAACCAACTGATGGACCGAAAGGTGGTTGGGTTGAGGCTCTGTGTCTCTCTGTGTCTCTCTGTGTCTCTCTGTGTCTCTCTGTGTCTCTCTGTGTCTCTGTGTGTCTCTCTGTGTCTC
>CAMXCT020003118.1:0-75605 GCA_947184155.2 Cladocopium goreaui | reverse complement strand
CTCAGTCATATGATGTCACATGTATGTTTTGATGATTTGCCGTTTAAGCCAGTACATTTCATGCAGGTGTGTCTAAAAATAGGGCAACCCGAAATCCGATGGTTAATCATCATCCTGTTAAAATTGCAGTTTGTGCCGTATACACCATTTTCTGCCACCCCAAATACCATTATGCATTGGTTAAATCATATAAATCATCAATTTTTGTTAAAGAATCACCTTTTATGGCAGGCTAATATCCTCATTGATTGGTAAATTACCCTGGTTAACGGTAAATGCCAAAACTACCAATCCAAGTTTCCCCATATCATGTTACTAGGCTTGTATAAGTTTGTGATATATCCCATCAAAATCCCATACTACCCTCTGGTAATTTAACATAGCTATTGAAAATGCCCATTTATAGTGGATTTTCCCATTAAAAATTGTGATTTTCCATAGCTATGTTAGTTTACCAGAGGGTAAATCCCACTAAACCATACTAAATCCCACAAAATCTCCATCGAACACCATCTCCGACTGCCATGCCACCTTGAATCCGGGTGCTTGTCGATGGCCTGGTGCTGGAAAACTTCATGGGATTTCTTGGGAGTTAACCCGGGAACATGTGGTTGATGGGATAGCAATGGGGATGTGGTTATCCTAAATAGACATATGGTTTATATAATTATGTAGATTTACCATGTGATTATGATGTATATTGTATATATATATATACACATAATTAACCAGATGTTCCATTATATAGTGGCCATATGATGGGATATCCTAAATGTCTGAAGAGAGTGATTTAACTAGGCAACATGTTGGTTTAACTAGGGAAATGTTGGATTCTCTTTACAATATACTATATAAGAATATATAAGAATATATAATAATATATCATCGGATATAGAATCACATAGAGTATGATCAAATGTGATAGTCTGGGTCTGTCTAAAAATTGCTATACCCATCAAATGGAACCCAACCATGGGAAAGCACCAGGGGACTTTGGGAGACATCCTCAGGTACCTGGCCACGCCATGGCCGGTTTCGTTCAATGATGGTCGACCTTTGAAAAGTGGGTGATTTGATGATGTTCCAGTCAACTGTTAGTTGCCAGAGGGTATATCAATATATTCCGTTTGTATTCCTATGATATCCCATCAACTAGCTATATTTTCCCATGATTTCCCACGATTTCCCATTGTGGAATCAGTGCTAAACAGCCGTTCTTTCCCGGAACCGACCCAAGAAATCGGATCCCACCACATCCCACCTGAACGAAGACCGCCTTGGGGATCTCCAGGGTGAAGACAAAGGTCTGAGCTCTCACCTGCCGCTGGATCCACAGAATCTAGGAAATCCAGTGGGAAATCATGAGGAAACCCTCAACGTTTGCAGGTTGGGAACTGGAAAACCGCCATTCTTCAGAGGTAAATCAACGAACTAAATGCTGGTTGGTGGTATACCTACCCCTCTGAAAAATATGAAAGTCAGTTGGGATGAGTATTCCCACAATATATGGAAAAAAAAATCCAAATGTTCCAAAAACTGTTAGTTTGAGGGCAACCAGCTATATAGGACCACAGACACTTTTAGGCTTTTGAATATACTGCTGATATGATTGATATGGGTCTGAGTGTTTCACATGTCAATCTGTGGTTCCGGTCACTAGGATCGTGCCGCCCCTGGGTGACCCCGACAGTGCAGGGCCGCTGATGTTCCGCACCGAGAATCACCAAATCACCAATGCAGGTATCTGAAGGCGGTCGCCGAATGTACGAAAGTTCCATCAACTTCGCTATCAGGTATTTTCTGGTGATTACCCTCTGGTAATTTAACATAGCTATGGAAAATCACCATTTTTAATGGGAAAATCCACTATATATAAATGGCAATTTTCAATAGCTATGTTAAATTACCAGAGGGTATTTTTTTGAGGATTTCTCCATACTCAGCAAGATTTTGGTGGCAACTATAGTTGAGTCAATGATTCCCTTCACTACTGTACCCAGTAGGATATTGATGGTGAAATCGTCGTAAAGAACCGTGAAGGATGACCAAGACAACAGTTTTAATGTCCAACCTGCCTGTTTTTTTTAAAGGGGTAAACTTTGGGTAAACCTTCAAAGCCCTCTATTTTCATCAACCAACCAATGGGAATAACTGGACATCTACCCTCTGGTGAACTAACATAGCAATGGAAAATCACCATTTTTAATGGGAAAATCCACTATAAATGGCCATGTTCCATTGCTATGTTAGTTCACCAGAGGGTATGAAGACAACATGAACACAATTCACCATGGTATTCACATGCGACACCTGGAGGTCTCCAGTGGTCACCATCTATGAACCTCTAAGATTCACTAACATCGATGTGGAAAATCCAGCATTTGTCAATCAATGTCCTACAAAACATTTGGTTTTCCATATCTATCTGAAAATTTCATCATAATTTCATCTAGGGTACTATGTAAAGAACTCCAGAGGGTTTTCCATTCCAAATTCTTGTTGCAAGGCACCGCTCATTAGTCCAACCTTGCTTCTGACAATCACTACAGGATAAACGGCGGTTTTCCATCCTGATAGAACATATAATTTTCTATGTTTAATATACCAATGGTATAATTTTAATATACCAATTGATAAACATACCATTAACCAACCAGGTATCTTTGAAACTGCTCGTGGTGTTCCGGTGGGATCAATTCCGTCCAATGCGTCCAATGCCCAGAGAAGACCGGGATTCAAAACTCAGTTCTTGTGAATCATATCCCAGAGGATCCATGGTGCTGCTACATATGCTAACATGACTGGGATATATTGATGGGATCCATGTTAACATATGTAGCAGCACCATGGATCCGTCATGGGTATTGATATCATCAATATCATCCCAAAGAATTGATATCATGCTACCCATGCTTAGTTCACCCAGTTCCCAAAATCTCATGGTTTGGAGAATTGTTTTCCCAACGTCAAGTTTTTGCATTCAATTAGAGTGTCCCAAACGTATTGATTGACAAACTTCAAAATTCTCAATTCTATCTAATATATTCTAATATATGATCACACGTGACATGTCTCATAATGTTGATCCTGTTTCAGAACTAGCCAAAAAGGTCCATGTTTTCTATGAATTCGGGGCCCTGGGGCCACAGCTCTCCATACTTTGTGGTGCAGTTGAGGTTACTTTCATGAGTCCAACCATGGGACCAAGGGAATCTATATAAACCCCCAGAGGTGGGGATATAACAACTATGGTTCTATATCCACTTACAGTATAAGTGGAACTACTCTGCACTTCCTAGTAATTAATTGGCCATGCCAAGGGTTGACCTTGACAATTGGATGATTGGAATGATCATCCTCTGCAAATGATCGGGCTCTGAGTCTTGGACTTGTTTCATGCATGCGACGACCATCTTTTTCCTCAAAGGCAAAGGTTGAAATGCTTCACGCGAGAAGTTGAGGTCGTCTTGTATAGCCTATATGGAAATTTCATATGGGTTTGTTTGCAGTAGGCTACCCCCAGATTTCAATGGATTATCATAAGTGTTCCTTCTAAAATTGCTGGTGGTAAACCCTGTTTTCGGACATATAGTTGACCGATCAAACTCTGAGATCCACAACCTGCGGAAAAAAAGCAAAATAAACCCAACTGTTGCTAGCTTTCGACTTCAAATATGCCGACAAGGTTTGTAAATAGCTTAAGTTTATGGTAGTAGATATATCTAATTATCTACAGCTAATGGGAAGTGTAAGACTGGGGGCCTCACATTGTAGTTGCTCCCTCATACATATATATATATACAATTATAATATATATATAATTTATATATATATATAATTTATATAATTGCACACATACCAGCAGTATGAGCTCAAAGTTGCCACAAAGACATCAAATGACATCAAGTTGGTGCCATGTTTTTTTTCCAATGTACCCCATCAAAACATCAAGTCCATTGGCCATAACTTGGGCTTTCTATAGTAACTAATTATGCCTGGTTGGGGGTTTCAACCCCTCTGAAAAATATGAGTTCGTCAATGGGAAGGATGACATCCCATATATGATGGAAAATAAAATTCATGTTTGAAACCACCAACCAGGTAGTGATTTTCCACATATGTTTCCATAAAACCATATCTTTCCCACTGATTTTCCATAGTAACTAATATATACTATCATATATATATATATACCCTTTTCGTCCATTGGCTCATCAGCATCTCCATGAATCATGGCGGCCACGGTCCACATCGGTCCACCGCGCCCAAGAATGTGGGATACCCTGGGGATACCCTGGGTGCCCCGAACCACAAAAAGAGCACCACCGCGGACCAGGAACATTTTTCCCTTGTCCTGGGAAACGTCAACGTCCAAAGTTTGGGAAAAAATGGGGTTAGATCAGTCAGATCTCGTTTGATAAGTTAGATCTCACTGCTTCAAAAGTTCGGGACTAAGCCTGTACTTTAGCCGAGCCTTTTGGCTGTTTCTCAAAACCCTGGTATCCCACCGAAGCCGACACTCAGTGGATCTTCCAAACATCATTAACATCATTCACAGTTTAACAAAGAAATATATCGAAAGCATCGATTTCACACAATAAGCATATATATATATATATATTTGTAAACAAAACCAACAAAAAACACAAAAACATACAATATATATATATACATATCAATATATTTTTTAAAACTTTAAAGACGTATAAACACCACCATTTTTAGATTTCCCTGTCCAGGCCTGCTTCGCCTGGATGAACAAGGTCTGTCCCGGAAGATAACCTCCGTGGGCTTCGCACGAGGCATCACCAGGCGTTGCTAGAGATTTTTGGAACAAAGAAAAGGAACATACTAATAGAGAAAACTGGATAGATATGGGACTAGAAATTCTTAGTTCATCTTATTTTAACTAAAAATCTTATATATCAAATAGAGAATCTTGTTTTTAGAAAATGATCAAACATGGGACAATCCATTGAAGAATACGCAGTTCAAGGGAAACCACCAATCTGAAAATAAGGGATTTACTATCGCACGCTGAAGATTAGTAGATAATAATTTTCTGCCAAGCCAGAATTCATCATTGAACCCGGTGTATTGTTTTGCGAGTTGGAAGTCCCCCCAACGCACTGGTCAGCTCAACATAGTTTGACCCATGCAAATTATAAGGGACAACCAGTCTAACATGTGTGGAGTTCAACGACGTCGTAATTACTAACACTCTGAACGAGAATAGTAGATTATATGAGTCTAGTTCTGTGTACCATCATCCACTGTCTAAAGCATCAAGTTCACAACACATGTGCGACGTTATATAAAAAATCCCCTAACCCATATCAGGTGGGATTTTCCTTCTTGTGACTGTGAGGCAGAATAAACCAATATCATCAATATCATACATGTGTAGATAATTATATATATATATTTGTTGTTTGGCCTGAAAGGACAACAGAACGGATGCACAACACAAGCCAACAAGTGCGGGTCAGCTCAGAGGGGTAGCCCAAAAGTGTAAATATCACAAGATATCACAAGATCATGTCATCATGTCATTTTCCCAGTGGCTTCCCCCCAAACAAAGTCATCCAGTATCATCCAGTCATGCCATGTCGAGCCAACAACCGATTTGAAAAGCGAGAGACTTCGAAGTTGAGCGCCGGCGCACAAGTCCTGAAGAGGTCTTTCAGGCCAGTGGCCACTGACCATGATTTCCCAAGAGATGTCGCAGGAGGGGTCAATGACTTGGATACTATCTTTCGGGCGATGAACATCCAGTTGCCAAGATCTAGCGTCTGGTGAAAAATCAGAGTACAGGCATTTGACCCATACCAACATGACCCACTTATGACCCACTTACCACTCAATCAACCGTTGCTGTTGTGAACAAGGCTGGCAGTGATATGGACACCTTCTTCGACAGCTGGCATTGCAATGGTTGGAAGCTGTCCAGGTGGAAATATGCTAAGTCGTTTGGATCATACACACATCAATCGTACGAGTACAATTTCATACAATTTCTTCACGGATGATCTTTGCATGTTTTAAGTTTTTTGTTATCGGCTGACTGGGTATACCCGGTATACCCCGCAGGTCTCTTATTTGTATATGTATGATATATGATAGGCATTCTACAACCATTTACAGCCGTAGAATTGATATATGGTATATACCATGATATACACATTTACAACCATTTACACAACCATTCTACAACCATGTTCTATCTATGTATGATATATGATACAAATGTTCTACGCAACAGCCGTAGTCATTTCTTGAGTGGCTAAAAAAAACCATAACCTCTGACAAATTAAGAGTTCGACCCTGAAAATCACCCATTTTTCAGTGGTTTCACTATGTTTCACTCATCTCCCAACCCCGAACAAAAAAGCCAGGGTCAACATGTTAATTTACCAGAGGGTAAACGTGATTTATTTCTAATGGTCACGTCAATAATGGTGGGTTAATCGTTGGTTAATGAATTAATTTACTGGAGGCTAAATTCTGTCCTGGATGAAATTCATGGAGACTTTGCCAAAAATCTCAGTGGTCGCTACCTGAGTTTCGTCAACAGCTGCGCCCCTCGTCCGGAAAAAAAAACTACGCGGATCATCACGGCACTGACATGCACTTACTATAGCTGGTTAACAATCCTAGTTACAATCCATGTGTATCCATTTATATGTATACTATATATATAGATTATGTGTATATATATATATATCATAAATATGTATATATACCTGGAAAGCCGTTTGAACAAAATTTTTTGTTCATTATGGGAAAATCTGGTCGAATACACCTTTTAATGATCAATGAACAATTTTACCCGTAATGACCAGATAATTTGGTCAATTCACGATATTGCTATTGGAGGTGCGCCCGATCCTTGCATCCAAGGCTCACAGTATGGATGTGAATGATGTGAAATAAAAAAGGGGAAGATGCATGTGACCATGCACCCCAAATCGAGAATGGAAGAAATATATGATGGGTGCCATAGAATATATTATGTGGCATAGACTATATATTATAGATTCCCAACAGGGTCTCTTGAAATATGTGCATAGAAACCATGCGTCCTGATTGGGATGATTGCATCGCTGCTGAGCACGTTGAGGCCCGCTCTGATTACGTGGGGGGGGGCATCGAAAAACGAAATAAGTTTGATTTGATTTCTTGCCATGAATTCTATCTTGCAAGTACAGTTGGCTTTTGCTGGAAGCTTTTGGGCGTTCCCTTCAGAGCAAACCGGCTCAAAAAAAAAACGTTTTGCTGCCTTGCTATGGCGAACCTTTATGGTGTTGCTAAGCATTGGTGGATGGAGCCTTCCATCCAAGAGAGGGTGAAAGAGGGCGGCATTGGTGCCATTGTTGTAACCAACAATACCCAGCCCCTTGCATCCAAAGATGTACGTCATGCGTTGTGGAACAGAGAAGTCTTGATCCCAATCATGGAGAATATGCGATACCACCACCTGATCAAGACACCTGATATGGGGACGATTCAAGACCAAGTTTGGATTCTCCAGCTGCTGTCTACCAAGCAGGGATTTGATGCCCACAACCTTCCTCCAATCCCTGAAGAGTTGGAAGTGCCGGTTCATTTGTCGGTGATTAGCATTAAGAAGCTGGTGTCATATGTGCGAGCCAAGTACATTCGTCCTCACATGCCACGGGACAAGGGTTCCTTTCTTCATGCATGTTTCCATTTTTTATGTGATTATCAATCATGCAGTTCAAATCAGATCATAATTTCCAGGTCTTTCCCGGAACCACAGTATGTATTTTCTTCCATTCCAATTTGCATATGATGGATGGAAGAAATCCTGCACCTGCACCGCTTCGTGCCCATGTATAGTGGTAACACTTATAACTATAACTGCAATGGGACTATATTGGATAAACCATCTATCATCCGGTGCAAGATTTCTTCCATCCACAATATGGTTCAGATCCCTTGGATCATATATGCCCCATAGCTACCCTGGAGGACGCAGACTTCAGAGAGCTCTTGACCCACTTTGGCGAGTTGGAGCCTTTTTTGCACCCGGCACATTGTCCATGGTTCATCGGGCCAGCACACTTTCAAATGGTAAAGGTGAAACCGGTGAAACCAATGAATTTGACTGCAGGCTGAGGTTGATATATAGATTTTATGGGAATCATTTCAATATATTTGGAACCCTACATTACATGCATGTATACAGTTGTTGCAATATGTTGGAGTGTTTGCTATCAATTCCCACCGGCCTTGGCCGCGCAACTCCGCCTCTCAGGAACTCTATTTAGACCTCCCCGCGGACAAGTCAGCTCCTGACGACAGCGAGGATGAGAAGGGCGAATCTAACGAGTGTGATCTACGTGATCGGGTTCGTCAGGTGCCAATTCCTTCACCTACTACAACCCCGGTTGTGCCAGCTCTGGCTGAATCTGTGGGTGGGAACTCGGGTTTGCTTGAGAATGATATGTGGGTTCCAGAAGCCCTTCCTGTTGATGAGCAGGAATGTGTGTTTGGATTGCACAAAAAAATCATGGAGGCCAAGGCCAGGATTGCTGAACTCAAAGGTCAGAATTCCAACAGTACTGGTACTCCCATGGTTTCTCCGAGTGATCCAGTTCCAGAGATAGCGTCACCAGTGGATTCGACTTCATCAAGGGTTGCTGAAATTAGATCCCGGATGGAAAAGTTGCAGTCAGATTTGAAGTTTCTTGTCAGTACCATCGACCAGTTTCCGTCTTTATGAAAACATTGTTCATATGGCCATCCAAGTTGATCAACAGCAATCTTAAGAGGTATAGATGTATTCCCCTGGAACCTTAGGATAGATGTATTCCCCTGGAACCTTTAAAAATTAATATCAAACCTGTGAACCCATCTCTTTCCCAGGTTGGAAGCCAGCACTTCTGTGCCAGCAATGGACTTTGATGAGACTCTCCCGATGGTGCCGGATGAAACTCAGTACTACGCTCCCGATGCTGTGCCCGATGCTGTGCCCGATGCTGGGGTGGATGAAGCTTGGTGCCCCCCCGAAGCCACTCAGGGTGAAGATGAAGGCCCCAAAATCAATGATCCTACTACTGGCAATGGTGATGAAGGTGAGCGCATTCCTGTTCCTTGAACCGGATATAGGTTGATGTCTCTACCACTTCAACCGAACTTCAAGTGTTTCTGTTTTAGATGTTTTTTTTTCAGGGGAAAAGTTCAATATGTGGGTTCTCAGCTGCTCTGTGCGCTCAGGTTGTGGATCGCTTGAAGCAACAGCGGTTGAAGGATGAAAAGAAAGAGGAAAACTCTACGAGGAAAGGAAGGAAGCCTAAGGGAAAGGCAGGAAAGGCAGCCAAGGCAGAAAAGCCAGCAAAGGCACGAAAGGCAGCTAAGGCAGGAAAGGCAGCAAAGGCAGAACCTGAAGCAAACAAGGAGCAATCCAGCAACAGTCCAAAAACCATAGGTAAGAGACTTCGCAGGATGAAGTCACAGGTGCGCATGGTAAGCAATGAACGAGAAGATGGTAAGATCACCCAGAAGGATAAGGCCACACCATCAGCAGCAAAGACAAGGAATCCAAGCAGTGAGACAAAGGCAATCCCAACCACCACTATGAGCAAAGGTAAGGGCAAGGATGAACGCAATGTCAAGGAGGCAGGCAAAACGAAGAAAGTCAAGAAGGGATGCAAGGTCAAGGGATGCAAAACGAAGAAAACGAAGAATGTAAAGAAGGCACAGGGTGAAGAGGAGGCAATGGACCAGGCAGGACATGCAGGCAAAGGAGCAAAGGCAAAAAAAGCAAAGCAGTCGTCCACATGTGCGGAGCCAGCCCCCAAAGCTGGAGAGGACAGTCCACTCGCCTTTCATCTTAAGCATGCATGTTTGTTATGACATATCACATATGAGCAACATAATGGCTACATATCCTTAAGTATAAACTGATCTACAAGTCTATTACCAAATGTCTCCAGGATGGATGCCGCCGAAAGCGCATCAAGCACGATGAGACCACGGGTGAGATTAAATCCGTAGTTGAGCACTTGAACCAACAGTTTGAAGGGCAGTTCAAGATCATGGTGTACTGGTCGCGCTCAGCTGTAGGATTCCTAATCCTTAAGAATGGCAAGCTCCAACAGGCTTGGTAGCTGAAAACGTTAAAACCTTTCTGATGTTCTAATTATTTGATGTTCTGGTTGAAAATGTTGGGAATTATGTATGATTCATTTCATAAGTAGGTTACCCACATGGACAGACCCGCCAACCCAGTCTCCTTTGCCATTGTTGGTGTCCCGATCCACGCCATGTCCTGGAGGTTTGCTACTGCACAGTGCGCTTTGAGGATTTGATGTTTGCAGTCAAGAGTGTCGCAACCATAGCTACTTTATTGCACCCCAGGAGATGCTTTTCCTTTGTCCCATCAACCATTCAATAAATGCAATCCCACTTGGAAAAAGTAATTGGCCACAAGTGGTAAGTGGTAAGCCATGACCCTGAATTGTTGAATTAACAATCTGCAGCCCTTGACTTATCTGAGGCTGGTCAAATGCTCAACGGCATTGATGAAGCGGACGCTGTGTCGAATTTTCTGTACTACAAGCCAGTTCTTACCGGCCAGAGCTCTGATCCCAATTTGAAGGAGGAGTTGCACAAACATATCAAGGAATTCACTGATGAAGTCAGCCCCGAAAATGAGGATGCTGATGCTCAGGATGTTGACTAAAGAAGCCGGACATTTATCTTAGAGTATATCTGTAGGGTTCCCATGCATGTAAGGCTTTCACATCACCGTTTTCGAAACACATGGTTTATCGCAGTGAACCTCCAGCTGCAATGACTACTGAACGCATGAACTCATTTTTCATTGTGTTCATATCAGCATTTGATCTGTGATTGCCTGCTGGCATGGTCCGCTTTGTGGCACACAATTCTATCTTTGGGGGATATGGCTTAAACGCCGCAAGACTTTGTCTCGCCAGCGCTTTGGGGAAAAAAGTTTCCATCTCCCACTTTGTATTTGGGCAGGGTTCCATTTATCCAGATGAAAAGAATACGTACCAAAGTCTTACAAAATCGGAACAGGATGTGAAATTACCACCAACAATTCTGGGTTCATTCACTTTCAATCGTCATTCTCGCCTTGGACAGGTTATGTGATTGCTGCTGCTGCTATACCAGCTGGCTGAGGACTGGATGGTGGTCACATTTTTTCACAAACAATGGATGAAAAATGAAACCCAGCCCAGCGTTTATTGTTTTTTGAAATGCAAATCATGAGAAGTTCATTCCATACATGGTGGACCCTGAGAAACATTCCCCAGCAACAAAGATCCCACACGCTCGCACAATCGTCCTTCCGCCAGGATCTTGGCATGCCTCTTGCAGGCAAGAAATGGATTGCGAAACGGGGCTTTGTGAAGCCAAGTCGAACTGTCCTGTTATTTCATTGGGTGATGTGTTGGCAAATATTGGCAGATTTGAACTGATTGCCAATCAAGAAGGGTGGGCCGTCCAGAGTGCAATTTTCTTGGGCTGGGTGATCAGCAGTCATGTTCAATGAAACTTTGGGGACAATCATGTTTTCGAGAGAAAAAACGATGTCCAGTTTAAACTTCCATTTAATCCATCTTGCCATTCATTCGATACACTTAATCCATCTTGCCATTCCGATGCAGCCACCATCCAGCTCCAAATATTGGCGCCTCGTTTCTCTGGGAGCCATGAGGGCCTGGGACAGCCGGGATGTGACGCGTTTGGTCCATGAAATGAAGAAGCGATTCCTGCCCAAGGCATGAATCATAGAATGAAACATAAATTTCATGGTATGATTTTCAAGTTATAATGACCAAGTACTGATGTTTTTGTCCTTTGCAGGCATTTATTCTTTTGACCTTATTGGTCATCTGGAATGGGATCCCTGGAGATTCTAGCGTGGGCGTGGGGTCCTTAAAGATGAATCATATGAATCTTGCAAATTCAGAAACTTGAAACTTGATGGAATCCAAACTATAAGATTAAACTATAATCTGTCCATTCCGATCCTCGGGCTCAGGATTTCCAGTTCATTGAACTCTTCTCTGGGTCTCGTATGGCAACAAAATGTGTATCGGGTGCTGGATACCGTGCAACATGCATCGATATCAAAGACCATGAAGCTGCTGGATATGCCTTGGGGGAAGGTAGTGTCTTTGACATTAACAGTGCTTCAGGCTTTGTGCTCCTTAGCGTAATAGTGAAAACTACATGCATGCATACATGATATGGGCGCATGGGATGCCAGTATGGGGCCATATTGGCTTTAACCTCCCTTGAAACAAGTGACCTGGAAACCCCGTTTTTTGATCAAAAACGGGTGTTCCAGGTCACTTGTTTAAATTTACCAGACCATATGAACCCTTACCCATCGCATTCAACAGCCAACCCAGGTTGGCAATCCAGGCTTTGCTTCAAGGAGACCCGGATGGATTCGTGGCATGGTATGGTGTGCTATGCAGTACATGGTCAGCAGTATCAAGGGGATCAACATTTCGATGGTACCTCAACTCCTTGGGATATGAAGATCGGGAATGTGTTGCACAAGGAAATTTGATGGTAGCAAGGTTCGGATGTTAAACAAAACATGTTCATGCAAAGGCTTTCATGTTTCCCATCAAGTACAATTAAGACCAATGCAACAAACCCATGAAGGTGCTCACTGCTGATGGCGCTGACTGTGTGCTTGGGTGGTGTTTTCATTTGTGAGCAACCTCGGCAAAGCTTGCTCTATCGACATCCTCGATTCCGTTGGCTAACTACTATTTGTACGGCCCCCCGATTTGAATATAAATGATTTCATTGGTGAATGTCTATTTTGGATTATCTTCCATGGATCTTACAACTCTGGATCTCTGAACCAAGGTTTTCTGAAGCTGTTGGTGGATGCGTTTATTCAAATCTGATTCTCCAAAGCGACATGTGGCATACTCCAATTCCCCATGGGTCGAACGCTTCAACTTGGGTCGGCTTACTGGATGGAAACCCAGTGACAACAAGAAGAAGAACACTGCTGTTTATGTGGATCCTATTTCCGGGAAAAGGAAATGGCATGGAACCAAAAATCTAAAGGGTACAGAGCCTTTACCTCAGTTGTTTTTACTGTCAACTACTGGTTTTGTTGCACCCCATCATTAACGTCCATTTGACCTGTAGCCTGGTAAATCAGGTGCTACCCGCTCCGCTTTGGGAATGAAGATCGTAGAGATCTTTCCTCGCCTCTTGAAAGACTGCAAGCCAGTTGAGTGCCCACCTGATGCCAATGGAGCGACTATTTTTGAGTCAATGGAATACGGGGATATGTGTTCCGATGCGGATATTAGGACCTGTATTTTGTACATAAGAGGATCGTACAGCCTCCAAATTCCACCAAGTTGGCGAAAACTCTTGCCAACACATATTTGAGAAGCATTTTATGGGAACCCCGACGGATCCAATCAAAAAAATACACATTTTGAACAATATCGATTTGATCAAAAAAACAATCAAATATGGCCATATATGGGCATATACTCCAGTATTTGGGTGTATTGAAAAAACCGTACCCGTACTGAAACCGTAATTTATTGGGTTTTTATTGGAAAAAACCATAGCGAAATGTTGAAAAAATACCATATATGGGCTGTTTTCCAGGGGTTCTCGCTAGATGCCTTTTGCAGCGAACTTAGCTGCTTCTGGAAATGGGTATCGGCCAAAGCATGGTCCATAGACATTCAACATCTCAAGTTTCACACGTGTGAGACGTTTCAGCTACGTGTGTGAGAGATTGTCTTTGGAAAATGTGAGTATATATCGATTCAACAAGTGTGCTGTTCAATGCATGATGTGTTCACATGATACCCATCACTCATGAGATCAGTAATTACTTTCCCCTCAGCCATTTTGTGAACCAATCGGCTTGGTGTGCTGGGTGAATGGAGCCTTTGCTCTCTCGTGCGTGGAGCTGCGCATCCTTGGGTGCTGGTCAGAATCATCTCATGGCAGTTAAGAAGGAAGGGATGACCCGCCAGAAACAAATGGAAATGGAGTTAAAGGCCAGGGTGAAGGTTTAAGTTCAATGGTTTGAAATGTTAATGTTCAAAGAGCCATAAGTATAATCTTTCCCTCAGCGATTTCAATGGTCACCTGTCAGGCATTGCAGGATGAACTTCTGATGCTAGAGAACCCACCTCCTATGATGGATGCTAAGGCCGGACTTATATTCAAAAGGTGTTGGGTATACTATATACCATATGGCAGATTTGTTTTTATTTTTTAAAAAAAACACCAAACCCCTTGTTGGCCTGTGCCAGGACTTGACACCGTCTGCTGCACCACCTGCTCCTACTTTGGAGGACACAAACCATTGCAATCATTGCATACTGTAAGCAAACCCATTAAGAAACATCAGAGATTGAGATTTGTGAGGATCTTTTTTAGGTGATAGGTTTGCAATTGGTAACCTATAATGATATCTGAACCTGTGTCCTCTGTCCCTTGTGCCTGTGTGATGTAGGAAGCCAAGCCTGGCAAAGAAGCTTCTGCGGCACATGCCGACCCCGAGCATGAGCGGGCTGGGAACCTAAAGTTGTGGGAACATGAAATTTTCGACAAACTACTATTTATCCATCTCTTATATTCTCTTATGATGGATGTTATTGATCATATATGATCATATAATATGTGCTGCAATGCGTTAGGCACTGGAAGAAAAGCAAAAGCTTCTTGAGGAGATTGAAGTTCTAAGGAGGCAGAAATCTAGACTCTCGAATTCAACCGTGGGTTCAACACCTTCCCCACGGCCGTCTGCACCTACTCCCAAGCCTAGCCCTCCTACCCCCACTCCCTCAGTGGCTCCATCCCATGCTGCTGAACGTGCCCCGGACTCTGATGAGGATGGTGAGGCCAGGTTTTCAGGGAATGGGGACCGGGGTTATGGGTTTGGGGTTTGAAATCATGTGTCATAACATTCTTGTTGAGATATTTCCATCAATCATTGCCAAACACCTTGAACGAGATGCATGTTGGGAATTAGCCATCAAGTGTTACCACCAGCTGTCTCTTGTGAAGGACTCCGGCGAGAAGATCACCCGAGATGACAGGGGACGTTTGCTGTTGAACGGCAAACTCATGAGTGATGCTGCGGTTGAACAACGTCTCCGCCGCTGGTGCACCAAGAAGAAGAATGGAGGTCTAAAGTGTTCCCAGGATGTTTATGAGCGATATCATAATCAGGGGCCTGACGCCCGACTGGAGCTTATCCAAATCTTCAAAGATGCGTTTTTGAACAAGGAGCCATTGCAACAATTGCATCTTAGAACCATCTTGAAGTTAAAAGTATAGCCTATAGAGTCTACATGTTACCAACAAACTCCCACTCCATGTCTCCTTGCTCCCATGTGAGCTGCCTGCAGGACCAGTGCCAGAGTTCCGTCCGTAAGCTTGTAGTGGAGGAGACCGGGAAGACCTTGAAAGTGCAAGCTGGATGGTACACAGAGCGTCAGATGAAAGACACCTTGAAAATGCCAAAGTGGCTAGCCTAAGATTCATGTGGTCTTGAGATTTAAAACTTATGAGTTGGATTGCAAATGGGTGAAATCTATTATGATGTAGCCCTGAAAAGAATGTCATCATTGAATCACCCCTGAGGTGCGAGATTGACGCAGTGACCGCTTACACAGCTGACCGACCAAAGCTTCGAAGGCTATGGATGTTTCAATATGATTTCAACTTATTGCATCTTAAGTTATCATAGCCCGATTACCGGAAAATCATGGCAGGAAATGGAAGTATAATCCCAAGATCGAACAGCACTACATCGAAGTGGATGAGTCCGGGGAGTTGACAAAGCGATATACCCAAACCAAAGAGGAGGAGGAAATCTGTGGTTCTGCCAGGCCCGTTGAGTTCAGGACCCTGTCCCTGGAGGACCCCGCGGCCATGGATCGAGGAGCTGAGGAAGAGGCTGCCGCTGACCCTCCAGGAAGTGAGCCCAGGCCACCTAATGCGGATGTGGAGAAGCAGGACTGACCGTTTATCGTAGGGGGAACCCTTGTCATGCAAGTATATTTACATTTTTTGTCTATCAATCGATGACCCAGAGCAGGAAACACATGTGCTGTTGACCAAGTCCATGGAAGCTCTGTTGGCAAAGTCGGCCAAGTTGCGAGACATCGAGTCAAAAGTTGAGAACCCCAGGCCACTTTAGTATTGGTAGGATTGGCGTTCAATGATCACACAATCAAATTTGAATCAACAGTATTTGTTTTCATGAGTGACCTTTGCATCATCTCATTTAAAGCCATACCCTAAGTGTGAAGTCGATCCTCAAGACTGCCTATGAAGCCATGGACACTCACTATGATGCATTGGCTACAAGCCTGGCTCGCTACCGTGCAGTGAAGACAAAACCGTCTGATACGTTTCTTTGGCACAATCATGTTGAATCTATTGTTATAAAATGGTATATAGCAAAAACATTACTGACATTCCATCAGCCCCGGCACTTTGAGGTTGGCTCAGAACATTGACAAGCAATTGGAATACGCAGAAGTCTTGTGCCTTGATTTAAAACCACTCTGAACAACTGGATTTCTATGGGTGGTGGAACCATGGGGTTTATGTTTTTTGCCGTCCCAGGGGAAGCAAGGCTACACGTGCAGAAGTCCAAGCCCAGCATTCGCCCCAGAAAATTCTGGTGAGAACAGTGTGAACATACATGTGCATATGTATATTCATTCATATTATATCATATATATTTGAAGTAGAATCGATCTTATAAAGTCTGATACACATATCACGGTATATCACCACATGGTCATACCTAAGGCCGGCTTTGAAATCTGCCCGGACCAAGCGCAAGTCTGAGAACGACGATACCAATTCTGAGTTGCCAGCACCAAAGGTGCCAAAGTCGAAGGCAAAGAGCAAGGCGAAAGCCAAGTCTGCCAAGTAAAGGCAAACTTCATGAAATGGGGTTTTGCAATTCTGAAATGATTTGCTTTGGATCGATCTCACAGCCCTTTCAAGCGTGTGGTTGCATTGGAGTCAACCCTGAACATGCTCACCTGGGCCTAGCGTGAATTCCATGAAAAAAAAATCGTCCACGGGTAGTGCAACAAATCTTATCCATGCAGTGCAGCATGCCCAGAAAGACCCATCCCTGGCCTTCCCACTGTTTCTGTAGATCCCATTGCCATCGCATCAGCACCTTGGCCATGCCAGGTGTTGTTGGACCAATGGGAAAGCATGCAGCATCGTGCATTGCAAATGGTGCCGGGGACCCAAGAGGGAAAGGGTGAAAAAAAAAAAACTATATCAAACTATGAATTATATTTGGATACTTTGGACAAGCCACCATTCTGGAGATTTGGCCCAAAAGACAAAAAAAAATCAGAATAGTTTAGTCGTCAGCTCCCCATGGATACTCGAGCCCGTGTAGTTGAGAAAAGGGAAAGAATTCTGGCCTCATTGAAGGCTTCATTTGAAGCTTTGGGTGTTCACGACCCAGACTTGCCCTGGGGGTTTGTGGCAGGACCCAAACGGCCTTTTGAAAAGCATGCCTTTGAAGCAAGGCAAAGACTCCGTGATTTGGAGCAACTACAGGTTCTGGATACGGTCATTAGCAATTGGAAATTCATCAACTTGGAAGTGAACCGTGATGAAACCGATCAAAATGTGAGCTGTGGCAGCTGAGTGGGCTTTTTTCAATTGCCAATTCGTTATGGCTAGGCCATGCAGTATGGCTTGCGCTGTTGTGCAAATTTGCTTAAATGTGCACGCTGTTGTTCCCACGTGGTGCTCCCATTGCCCTACGTGATGCTGAAAATTACATGACATACGCTAGCGATCCCTGGCAAAGAAAAAGGTCAAAAGCTCCTGCTTCAAAGTTTTTTTTCTCACCTGATCTCCTTCACCAGATCTCTTTCACATGAATCCTTTCACATGATCTCTTTCGCATGATCTTTTTCACATGACCTCTTTCGCATGATCTCTTTCACATGACCCTTTTCAGATCTCTAGCTTATTGTACCCCCAACGATTGGATTTTGATCGCCCAGGCCACCGCCAAGTCTGTAGCTGAGATGAGCAAGGCCGCAGTCGATCATTATGGATCTACAAGTTGCCCAATCACTTCCCGTCTTGCAAGTGTGCCAACTAAGAGAGCAGAAGACGAATGCCATAAACTGTGACGTAGCTGAAGCTGACTCCATATGATCCCATATAAAAATTACGGCAATTATTCTTTTTAGGGATGCTTTGGGTTGCATTTCAACTTGCACTTTTTAACTTTGAACCCTGCCCCAACCAAGGTTTGAGAAGCACAACCTGGCGTTGAAGATTCCGGTTTCCTGGGTTGACTTGGATGGTGGTGATAGCTACCCTGTGCTCAGTATGCTTGACACCATTGACTACTTGGTTCAATCCAACAACTTGTCCAAGTTGTTTGGGGAACAACCCATGGAACAAGTGCAACCAATGTTGTTAGAGTTTTGGCGACGTTACAGCCTTGAATGGCCAGATTATGGAGTCTTTCGAGCTGCTGCTGAAAACAAGCTGTCGCTATCACGAACAATTCCAGTTTACATTCATGGTGATGAAGGTCGTGGATTCAAACGATCGGGTGTCATGATATTGAGCCTACAAGGGGCCATTGGTCGTGGCAGCAAACCTTTCCTCAAAAGACATCCAATTAGATCTCTTCGTCAACTCAAGATGGGTATCAACCTTCAAGGGAGCTCTTTCAACAGTCGAATGCTGTTTGTTGCAATGCCAAAGAAACATTACAAGGCGAAACCAGATTCTGGGACTATGATATTATTCATTTTCTATCCTCTTAGATTGCCTTTGGTTGTCCTTTCCTGTGACATTAATTTTAATCCCACTCAGCCCCCTATCCTTACTCAGGAGAATTTCCAGGCTGTACTCAACAAGATGATCAATGACCTCCTCAAACTTCAAGACATTGGGTTTACCTACGCAGGGGAAAGATGGAACATCGCTTGCTTAGGTGTGAAAGGGGATCTTCCGTTTTTGAGGACCGTTGGAGACCTGACGAGGCATTGGCAAAGGGCGCACAGGTCAGAGGAAAACAAATCTCCTCCTGGGGTTTGTTGGATGTGCTTGGCTGGCACAAAGCCAGGGGGGCCTTTTGAAGATTTCAACATAGATGCTCAATGGTCTGTGGTTGCTACAGTTGATCCTTGGGTTACACGACCTTCAGTGCTGCAATTGTTTCATTGTATCGATCGTCCCCATGACTATCTCAAGACTGATGTTTGGCACAACTACCATGGAGGAGCAGGTAAAACTTTCATAGCTTCAGTGCTGGCTGAATGTTTGCTTCTTTTGCCGGGGTCAAGGGAAGACAAAATTTCCCAGTTGGATGTTCTCCTACGTCAGTGGGCCAAACGGCCGGGTTGCAACCTTCCTCATTCAGGTCCATTTGTTGCGGAGAGAATTGGCCTTACAAGCTTCCAGGTCTTACCTGAAGGAGGTTGGTCAAAGTTTGCTGACACGCATATCTACCACAGGTTTGTGGAATGGTTCTTGACAGGGAGGATTAATCAATTCAATGAGGACGAGTATTTTTTGATGATTCTTGAAGCTGTCAAAGCGGCCAACGACACTTTTTCAATTCGTTACTCGTCTGGGTTGTGGCTGACGTCCAATGAAGCGCTTGCAGCTGGAAACAACGGAAGAAAGTGGTTACGTATCTATGCAAATCTTGCCTATAGGTGCTTCACTGAGCGAAAATCACGCTTCCCGATCTATGTTAAGTTTCACATGTTGGACCATCACTGGTGTCGTTTGGTATCTGGAGCCCAAAACAAATGGACACTGAACATCCTAGCGGAGTCAGTGCAGGCTGATGAGGAGTCTAGTTTGAATTTATTTGAATTTTGATATGTTGGTCGTTATGTGGTCCTATCCTAGTATGTGTCATCACTGTTGTATTTTCCGTTCCCTGGGGATGTCTCATTTCAGGACTTTGTGGGGAGATGCTGTCGCGTCAGCCGACGCATTTCCCCCAGGGCAATTGGATTGAGAGTACTTCAAAGGTATCTTGTGATGGCAAACAAAGCGTGGGTCAACAGCCCGAACCCTGACACTCAGCAGCCGACGAAGAGAAGCTTCGCCGAGATGACGGGCCCGCTTGAAGCTGATGGTCCAAAGCACAGAAAAAGGGGGTGAAGCAATTGTGTGTGATTATGGCTGAACCCCCAAATTGGGAAACACCCGTAAGCCGTAATGACCAAAAAAAATGGTTGAGGCCGTATGATCAAAAAAAAACATTCATTTGGGTTCCTAGGTATATATATATGTACATTATAATATAATATTATATATGTGTAACATAATTATATATACAGTATTGGAAAACCCACTTCGGGGACTTCCTAACCAGGGTTCTTGACCTACAAAATGGGACGATCCTGTATGATCTGCTATCCCAAACAAATGGCCTTGCTGCCTTTCTGCAAATGCATGTACCCGGCCTGGTAGTTTAACAGTTTGCTATTGAAAATGACCATAGAAATAGTGGATTTTCCCATTAATAGCATGGTGATTTTCCAGTTCGCTTTCTGTATGTTTACCAGAGGGTAAATGCATGTAAAACCGCACAGAAATTTTCTGCACTGTATGTGTCTCTGATACGCTGCTTGTAGCCTGAAGCCAGTTGCTGATGTGTTGCTGATGTGTTGATCCGTCTTTCTCACGTCCGTAGCAAAATGTGGATTTGACCCAGCACTTACCCTCTGGTAAACATACAGAAAGCTATGGAAAATCACCATGTTGAATGGGAAAATCCACTATTTCTATGGTCATTTTCAATAGCTATGTTATGCTATGTTAGTTTACCAGAGGGTACACCTCACTGTTCAGTTCTTATTGTCATGTTTTGTCCTGGAACTTCAAGAGGTGAATCCTCATTTCCCCACATGGCCACGACTTGCAAGTCGTGGGGTCCCCAGTGAAAAAAGTTGGCCTTTTGAACCCTATTTCTCCCTACCCTCTGGTAAACTAACATAGCTATGGAAAATGGCCCATTTATAGATGATTTACCTCTTAAAAATGGTGATGTTCTATAGTCATGTTAGTTTACAAGAGGGTATTTACTATAGTTATAAGATGTTTTTTTTAGCATCATAGACATTGATTTTTCCAGAAAGTGATTGGACTTTTATTTACAGTTATGAACCAACCTTGTCTATCGTTTGGGGGCGAAAAAACTCGGGTTTCTGAACAGCTGGGCCCCTGGGACACCCTGGGACACCCTGGGACACCCTGCTAGATGCTGTAGGGAACTGGCGGCTGGCCTCAGATGGTAAACATCCCACATCCCAATCCCAGTATTTACAGAGTTTCAGTGTGCTTCATAGGAATCCCAATAGGTGCAGGATTTCGCAACCATCGACAGTATACATATATAATGATTGTAATGAGTCTTTTTGTTTCGTTGAGATTATATCACTGGCAAACAGCGGCACAACTTGCATAGCTTTCTGTTCCAGCATCTTCCGCTGGAATGCCCAATCTCACAGGAAACTGCTTTGTCCCCTAATATTATGCCGTCTTTTCTTTCTGCAAGGCCAACTTGGGTTTTTTGTTTAATAAAGGAGTCAAAACAAAGTCAAACATATAAACAGGAACCGTTCCAATAGTTTTCCCGAATCATGAATTCAGCAAGTTGGAATGAAACACGTCCTTGTGAGTAGATCTAGGCCACTGAATGACTCGGATGCGACCAGTTCTGTTTTAAGACTCTGTGTCTTCATCAAATTCCTATGAACATCCGCTTCCAAAGCCATGGTTCTTGATGGAATTTCATGGTTTATCCTTGATTGTGAATGTCTTGAGGAAGATTCAATGTGTCTTCAATGCTTAAGTTGTTTTTGCATTTTCCAGAATTTCCGTGATTTGACATGGATTATCATGGATTCTCCGTCTGTTCACCGGCCCTATTTTTTTTTTTCCCTCCAAGGCACAGGATCTCCTCCATGAAGGGCGGAGGCCTCCTGGGATCTGCAAAATGGTCCAGTACTGCTTGGGTGAAGACAGTCTGCACCAGCACAGCTAAATCTCAGCCCAAAGAAGATGAAACCACATATATATATATATATACCCCATAGGATCCAGGTATGCTATATATGGTAACATTTACCATCAATATACCCCAAATGTTAGCATATATACCATACATGGATCCTTTTTAACCAGCTTGAAAACTGATGGAGTTCGTCAATGGGGTTGGGATTCTCCCATATATGAAATGGAAAATAGAAAATGTTCCAAACCACCAACCACACTATATATAATTATGATTATGTCTATAGGATCTATATATATATATACATAATTATACATAAATGGAGGTGATTAAAACAAGTCCCATCTCCGCTAATATTGAATACCCCCCATTTGAAACCCTAGCTGTGTATCGAATCTGTTCATTTGGGAGCCAAATTGGGATGGTATGTAATAATAGTTGTAGGATCATCCCACAGCAACCGTAGCTATAACGACAACCGCACGACAACGGAACCTATGAAGCATGGTTTATTTCACCAACGATGGGATCCTCCAAGTAGGGGGAGGAATAAAGATTATATCCGATTTATATAGGATACCCTCTGGTAATCTAACATAGCTAGGGGAAAATCACCATTGTCAAAATGGTAAATCATCTATGTATATCTCTATATAATTATATGTATTATATATTATATAAATGGGCATTTTTCCATAGATGCGTAAGAAATCCACTCCAATTGCACCGTGACCAGCCACAAAGCTGAGCCCTTCGGCCTCTTGTCATAGTGTCGCTGCAGGGCATCCGTCAAATCCTGCGTGAAAACCAAGGTTCGTTTCCCCAATGTTGAGATGTTCATATTCTGAAACACCTCATCAAAAAAATGCAAAAACAACACTTCACTGGAAGTGACCTTGATGACTGGAATTGTGTGTGTGTTTCAGCGGACTGGGGGATGAAAGAAACAAATCTCAGCAAATATAGTAAATCTCAGCAGCTAGCTGCTTTGACAACCATAAGATCATGATAATTTCACCCGCCCCAGCTGCGATTCACAATCCTTCTGCCGAATTTCCATGATGGCAGCAAAGGGACTCACCACCTCAGAGCTCAGATATGCCATACACTTTTTGTTGCTACAATCTTGTCACACTGACTGGCTTATAAGGGGTTCTCAGTCCTCATAATACTGTCCAACTATATAGAAAGTATAACCCCGAGCCTGATTACATCTGATTGCAAAAATTTGTCCCCTGGCCACTGCTCAGATGTTTCCCTTCAGACATACCCTCTGCTCAACCAGCCCACAGAAAAACCCAAGCCCTTGCCAGTTCTGAAAATTCCTTGTCCTCTAGAATTCGGGGCATGTCCACTCCCAAATTAGATGTACGGTAAGATGATGTAAGATGTTTTGAGTTGATTGTTCACTGGTCTGCTGAAACACACATCCCTGGTGTCTATTTGGCGAGGTTGCTTCACCGCGTTCCCAGTTATATACCCATCCCGAACCCCTGTTACGGGACCCGGTTCCAGCCTGCGCCACGGTGCCGGGGGTTCGGGAAATACCAAACTCAGCGTGCCAGATGTTCGACTGGTGGGCGAAGAATTGCAGGATGTTTTAGGGCATGGTGGCGAGAAAAATTGGGACTGCTTCATTTCACATCATCTTCCTGCCAAAGTGGCTTTTGACATCTGAATCCTGTCTGAATCCATCTGCATCTTGGCAAAACAGTAGCAAAGGATAGCGAAGGAATCTCGTGGTTGCTGTCATTTGTTATTCACAACACATGTCTCAAGTTTGAGTTTGGCAGCTTTTGCTCCGAAGCTGCATATTTGATGAATGAAAGAGCCCCTGACGAAAAGTCAGGTTGAATCTGTGACTCTTGATATCGAGTATGCACAAATGATAAGTTTCCACCCATACCCAGCCCTTTTTGGTTGTGTAAATCCTCGAATTGGTGAAATGTCCTTCATCAAGATAGATTCAAGTCAACCCTGGATCAATTAACCCTAATAATTAATTAGCTGAATCATTGGCGAGTTACCCAAATTTAGAAGCACTTTTTGCCAAAGAATTGGCGTCTAACCCTACACAGCTGGCCGTGTTCACCCTGTTCACCCTGTTCACCGAGTTCGCCCACCACCGTGTCCGACACCGCAAAGAGTGATCCCGAGGACACCTGGCGATGCTTCGGCTTATACATCGTTTAAAAACTGAGGCAATAAAAAATGGAAACTGCCTTACTCCTGACCTTTCTTCCAGTGTGAAAAGACAGTGTGAAAAGACTATAATAAAACATATTATATACATTTACACTATGTATGTATAATATACGTAAATCTACAGCACAAATACCTGTAGTGGAGCGTGCTGAACCAACATCGTCCCTATGCCCCAAATTCCGTGTTTCAGGTGACAAAGACGCTACGCAAATATCTCAGTTCTAGTACTCCAATATCAACTACATCCGGAGGTAGAACACTCAGCTCATATCACTCTTTGACCGAAGAACCAAGCACAAAAAAGATGGTAACCCCCATACCCCATATGTATAAAACTTGCAAGAACAGACACAGAAATGCTTCAAATGGCAAAACTAGGTGTTTATTGTGTCAATTACCCCATGTTGATCCATTTTGCACATCTTTCGGATTTCTGTCGTGAAGATTTCGTCCACAGACCCGTTCTCACGCCTCCTCAAGTTCTTGCCGGAGCTCGTTTTGAAGACCTAGGGATGCAGCCCACAATGAGAATGAACACCTGAGGTGATCAACAAGAACAAGAGATTAAGTTGGGGTTTGAAAAACTTATATACACACAATTATACACACACACACTGTATAGATACAAAACATGTGTGTAACATGATTAAATCATAAACCTGATTAGATGGAGGATATGAGAAAGGATATTGGAAGTATCGTCAACACAAATTTGAGTTTGTGAGATGTGTCCATACTAACCTGTCTTCGGCAAGTCAAACTTGCAGAAAACATGGGTCAAAAAACATCGCACCAAACAATCATGTTTGGTAAAACAAATGAAATTGTAGCAACGAGGATGTGCTGCAAAGCCATGACTTGCTTACCCTCCAAAAAACACCAAAAATGTAGCAATGGAAAGTCCAACATCTATCAATCTGGGAATAACATGGAATAACTCCATTCATGAAGATTTCCCGTTGCCACATTTGATTGCCGCTGCCATCATCCTAATCGCGCTAAAGATGTCTTAATAAGACAGGCGCTGCAGACGCCATACTCCACGACGTAGATGCAATCGTTGGGCCTTGGTGGCAACATAGCCATGGTGACTTGGTCTGACGGGATCCAGTGTTTGTAGCACTGAAAAAGGCTGTTCAGGAGTTGACTCGAAGTCCGGCATCCACCAAGTATACTTATACAGCTATGACTCCAAAAATAGCGAAATGTAATTGTATATTGACATGACTCAGAATCGCAATGCCAAACAAACACTTCCTAATAGCCTTTGGTAAACAAACATAACTATGGAAAATCACCATTTATAATAGCTAGATCAACTATTTCTATGGGCCAATTTCCATAGTTATCTTAGTTTACCAGAGGGTATCATCCAACAAAACACATATGTTAAAGAAAAAAAGCTGGTGAACATGTGGGTAAGCTGACGTTACCCAGGCATCACCTGAACAGCCCCATACTCAAAGATTCCTGTAACCACCTAGGTCCCGTGGCACATCTCAATTCATCCCGGAACAATTCGACATCCTGAAGTATTTAGTTTAGACATATATATATATAGATATTAACTATATATATATATATGTTAACTATATATATATATTATCTATATATATATTATCTATATATATATATAAACTATATATATATATATTATACTTATAATATGTGTATATATATATATATTATCTATATATATATATTATACTTTTGATATGTGTATATATATATTACAGTATATATCTACATCATCAGCCACCTGGGGTCAGGTCCGGGAGCCAAAACAAACTTCCAAAAAGGGCACCCTGACTGCCGACCATCCACCACCACTTCTCCAATGGTGCAGACGTATCGCTTGCCATGTGCAGCTACCTGCGGGCCAGTGGGCTGACGGCTGAACGAGAACCACCAGAACTTGCTGGTGCTAAACGCAGGGAATTTTCGGGAATGATCCACTGGCTAACTATCAATAATCATCCCAGCAACCCCCAGCAACCCATCCATTCCCTACGTAAAACGCACCAGTAAGATAAACCCCATCGTTAACCAAATCATACGTCAACTTAGCTATCGACCAGCTGGAGCCTGGGGCCCTGGTTCCAAATGACTGGAATGGCTCCCCCAAGTACCAGCCGATGCTAGTCCTGCTATTCCGTGGTTGATTTGTTGGTTGAAAGGGACTCCCGTGGTTGATTATAATCATAACCATGAAAAACTACCCTCTGGTAAACTAACATAACTATGGAAAATTACTATGTTTAATGGGTAAATAAACTATGGCAATTTTTCAATAGCTATGTTTGTTTACCAGAGGGTATCAAGTATAACTAACTTAGCCTCACTACCAACCATCAAGTGCAACCTAACCATGTGGCTAAATCCATGAGCTTTATTTGGTGTTTGGATTATCCCATGAACATATGGCCCTACCCACCAAATAGAACCTACAACGATCAGTTCATAGCTATATCCCCATGATATGCTTGATAATTCGGGAAAATCTTGGATACCTGGTCCTTTTTTTGTTCGTTAGCAAATCTGTTCATAATGAATGGAACATCAGTTCTCACATCTCACCAGTTGACCCATGCTTTCTTGCTGAAATCATCCTGAAATCCCCTGCTAATGAACAAAGCTCTAATTGTTTGATGGTTTCGCCAGTTTCTCCAGATATCTTTTGAGTTTCTCCAGATATCACTTCCCCCAGTTGTTTTTAAGAGTCCTTCCCCACCAAAAAAAAAACACTGGGGAAGGTCGTGCCTCCTTTTTGAAGCTGACATCCGCATCCTCAAAGAGTTCCAGGGAGTTCACCACCTGGGGAGTTTGTGCCGAAAACCGGGTGCCTAAAGGTTGCCTGGATCCTGAGTTCATGCATCCCCGTATGCATCCATTAATATACGTATGTATATAATAATAATAATAATAATAATAATAATAACGCATATATATATATTAATCATGTATATATTTATATATAATGATACATATATTATATATATATATACAAACAACATATACAGTAATACATAATAATACCACTCGTAATAGTAATAACAACAATAGTAATAATAAATCCATGGATAGTCCAATGGTCGAAACCCATGGAATCCCCCTTTGTGAACCTGAAGATAGCTGGAAAATGGATGTTCATTGTCCCCCAATCATATAGTATTTCATAGGTGTTGATCCATCCTGATATATGTTTTCATCATTTAGTTACCAGCTAATCATCTATATCCACTATATATCCACTATATCAACTATATCAACCATATCCAATATATATATATATTGGTATCCACTATATCATACTATCTCCAGGTATTCCTGGGTATATCCACAAGAAAACCCATGATATCTCCCATTGCTTGATGGCCCAGCAAAGACGAGCCCCGCACGTCGTAACGCACCGGCAGCTTCATCATGAGGAAGTTGCCAGCCTGGGCCACCAGGGGTGGCCATGTTGAACGCAGGGAATAGATGTTGAACAGGTAAATCACCAAATAGCTTTAGTTCAACATTGATGCTTTATAAGCATAGAGTGTTGATCAATATTTAGAATCATAGTAGTTGAATATAGTTTTTTGTATTAGTTGATGCCTTATTACCATTGAGTGCTAAAAACCAGTTGTCTCAAACCCCTACAACTAATAGCCATGCTGACTTTTCTCAGCTATATCTGGACAAACCGACTGGTGAAGGGTAGTTTGCTGGTTCATAGTTCAGTCCCTTCCCTTAAATGACCATAGGGAAACTAACATATGTATACTGTATACTATACTATATACTAACATAGCTAACATGATAACTTATGGAACAAACATAAGTTACCCTCTGGTAAATTGACAGGGCGACCCTGAAAATAACCATGTTCCAAACGCGGCGCCGCGGCCTCCTTTAAGCGAGAAGTGATGCCCTGTAAGGCTCCGGGGAAACGCCGCAGCACCTGGCCATACCATACAAAAATGTTGATGAAATAGGTATGAAATCATGGTCACCCTCTAGTAAACAAACAGTTTGCTATTGCAAATGGCAACTTATAGTTGATTTACCCATTAATAGCATGGTGCTTTTCCATAGTTTTTTGTAGGTTTACCAGAGGGTAAATATACAATACCTTCTAAATGGCCATGAAAAATAGGAAAAACATGGAAAAACTGATGATTTACCATCCAGGATGGAATGAAAAAATAGCATGTTGACAAAGCCTATACAAAAACGTGGGGTCCCTGTATCTGTTTGCCTCAGCAAATTGGGAAACCAAGGCAGTCAACACAGGAAGAAAGGAACTTCAGCAGGACACTTCAGCAGAAGCAAACTGGCCCCCTCGTCCAGAAGAACTCGATCACCAAGAAGACAGTTTTTGTACCGGGAAGGGATGGAGTTTAATCAGGGCATTCTGTATTTAACCAGAAAGAAAATGGACTTAACTAGAAACGATCCGTTTTTTAAAGTAATAACTAAAAAGATTGAAACCAAAAACGTTAGGATTCAAGCAGCGACAGGGAGTGAATAATTAGTCTGAATAGTCGCACATATCAATCATGGGGAGGAAACCTTTGATGAATGGAAGGTTGGAATGATCCCATCATTAATCTTACTAGATTTGTTTGCCGCACTTTTTGATATTTCAGGGTTGTCATAGCCCTTCAGGTACAATCCAGGGACACTTGGTGGATGTGTGAAAGAGCTGGAGGTTTTGGGCATGGTTGGCATGGTTGAATTGAGGGACTACAAGCAGATTTGGGAGACTTCCACAAGAGTTTGCGTTCTATTTTTTTCTCAAGGCGGAAGCAAATGTGTAGCAATCTTCTGTGGGGTGTTGGAGAGGAAAGCAGTTTATAATTGGCACAACTCTTGGAGAACTCCCTCCAAGCATCTCAAATGACCAGTGGGCTCGGCACAGCCCCTCACATTCAGTAGGACAGCTCAATGACCGGGAAGAGAGCAGTTGCTTGTGAGAAAAATATTGAGTGCCATGATCAACTCTCGCCACTTCTGCAGATTGCAAGCTGTTTAAACCATACCTAGATCTCATCTACTAAGGATCACTCAATCAATCATCATGAATAATAGTGATAATAGGTGACACGTACCATGAGGACCAATAACATTTAAATATAATATCAATAATACACGGTGAATTGTTAGTGTCAGTTGATGATGATTATCAGCTATTGCCAACTATAATCAACTATATTCAACTATCATCAACTATAATCAACGACAATCAAATATATTCAACTACAAAAACCTATTAAACAAATATATCATCAACTATAATTGCAATCGATTCATCTTCATTATCATCATCATCATCATCATCATCATCATCATCATCATCATCATCGTCATCGTCATCGTCATCATCATCATCATCATCATCATCATCATAGTCGCGAAGCCTTGAACTCCTGAGGCCTGGCCTTCGACAAGGCTCCAGCTGGGATGCGCAGAATCTGGCGACAAAAACGCGACGCGCAGGGCTTGCGCAGGTCGGGGCAGGTGAACTTGCGACGATTGATGTGAACCTATTGCCATCTGGTTATTTAACAGTTTGCCATGGAAAATCACCATTTTTAATAGGTAAACCATCTTCCAATAAAATATTACGGTCAGTTAGCTAAGTTGGTGAACATAAGTCCAATATCTAGGGTTGATTAGGGGGTATCTATAGTTGATGGGGATTATAAACCAACCTATTACCATCTGGTTATTTAACATATAATCACCATGTTCAATGGGTAAATCCACTATTTCGACTGGGCCATGTTCAATAGCTATGTAACAAATTACCAGAGGCATCATATACCATCTGGTTATTTAACATAGCCATGGAAAATCCCCCATAAATGGAGGTTTATAGCTGGGAAAATCATCTGTAAATCGGCAATTTTCCAAAGCTATGTTAAATAACCAGAGGGTAACTATATAATATTTACTAATTATAAGCCTTCCATTTTAATATGGAATCTACAATGTGGGGTGTGGCCCCCTAGTTATGCTTGTTGGCTTATAACCCCCCTAACCATAGTTAGTTATGAGTATCATAAACCATAGTTGTTGGAGTTATAAACAAACTTAGCTATCGTTTGGGGACCACACATTGTATTACCAATTATGAGCCTTTCATTTAGGGATGGTTTTCTTTGCCGCATATGATGATATTTGATGCAATCATGGGGACGGTTTAGGGTTTAGGGTGCCCAACATTGAAAAGCCATGTAGACACTTGACAAAACCTGATATTCCCACAAAATCCCACTCGAAAAGCAACTGGGACCATAAACATCTCTAATTCAGCGCGAAGCAAAGCGGGATACAGGGTCTTGGTTTCCACAGGGTCTTGGTTTCCAGAATACTCAAAAGCCAGCTGGGTGTGGTGCAGCACAAGCAAAGGGGGATCAAGGGTCACCACCAAACAAGGCCAAGCATTGAAGGACTTCGCAGGTGCAGTCGCTGAAGAAGAAGCTGTATACTCATCTCTTCCCATTTCGATGAGGTCAACGTATACGTCATCAACTTCGAAATGCTTCAGAGGTCTTGTCGGCAGCAACTGGATCCAAATCCAAGAGCAGTTCTGTTCAGTAACCGGGTTCTAGGAGGAGTTTGTAAATGTCCTATTTAAACATCACCCAGCAACAGATACTGAGTACGGTGAGGTTAAAAATCCCTAAAAAGGATTAAAAAGGGACATTTACCAAACCCTGAAGTAAGCCCCGAATGCCATGTGTACAGATCTGGGCTAGCCGCTAGCCCCATCCCCGCAGCCACCCGAGTTTTGCTTGTGCCACACCCTTCCAAAGGGGCCCTCCCTAAACATGAACACAAGGGTTTTGAACGTGGCTCAATCTACGCTCCAATCTCATGTTTCATCATCATACTCCCCCTTAAAATCACCATCTTGGGGTAACAGTAGTATTTACCCTCTGGTAAATTAACATAGACCCTGGCAGATAGGGGTTGGAAGATTAGTTTCCATTAAAACTAGGCTATTTTCAGGGTCAACAAGTTAATTTACCAGAGGGTATCCCCAATTCTTGCGGGCCTCTGTAGCATTGCCGGCCCGAACACTGGCTGCACGTGGCAGAGAGGCACCAATCTGCAGTGGCACTGGATGAGCATCTCAGTTGCATGATAATCCCCAGGGATATCCAGGTAGGAGTATGGTTTGTTGACACGAGTGTTTCTCCTCTCGTTCTTCTGTGTGCACACCTGTATCTGACTATATGTCATATCATGTCATAACTTGATGTGTATCAATGTGTTATTTAACATGCAAAAGTTGATGTGGAACTATTAAATATCAAGAAATTGATCCACCATCAGGACTGTGGATGGTTGCGAAATCCCTCCTCGCTGCCAAGCAGCCAAGGCGATGTCTCCGATGATCGCCGTGGCCCCCAACTGACCAATCTCCACCGTACTGCGCAGGGAGATGGTTTCAACTTGGCTTGCCACATATGGGGATTGTCTTCAAGATAGGGGAAAACACATGAAAAAACCTGGAAAAAATAGAATGGGAATATAATGAGAATACTGTACCATGGGATAAGAATTTGCATAATGATTAGAACATACCCTCCGGTAATTTAAAAAACCGAGCTGGCTGGAAACTCCCTATAAATGGTGTGTGTGTGTGTTTTCTTAATGGGAAAATCATGTATAAATGATTGTAAATGGTGGATTTTCCATTGCTACGTTTGATTCCAAGGGTATTGCAGTTTTACTCTGCAAAATGATGCTGACAAACGATGAAAACACCATTGCACAAAGCTTCACCGGTTCTTTACCCATGAGGGTACTGACCATAGTTATCAACAATACGTTTGTTTAAAGATATTTAAATCATGGGGCATCATGGGGGATACCACAGTTTATGGCAAGTTCGGCCGATTTTCAAGACAACCCCATATCATCTCTGTCACCTCTCCAAGAAAAAATGGGGATGTCTAAGATGGGGCTTTCTATAAATGGGGGTACCCCAAAATGGACGGTAGATGATGGTAGTTTAATGTAGTTTACAATGGTAAATCATGGAAAATACTATTGACATGGATGATTTGGGGGTTCCCTCCATTTTAGGATACTTCCACATTTTTTTGGCTCATTCCAATAGCCGGTCTGAGCATTTTACCAACAGCACTTGTGAGGCAGGTTGCTTCTCTCGACTGAAACCCGCAACCCACATCTACGTGAACCAATCCCAGGAGATGTGTGCCTTCTGCTTCATCCCAACAGGTGGAACACAAAGTTCTTGACACCAACAATATAACCATTCTGTGCAAGAAGATCTGTGAATTCCATGTACCCTCTGGTTATTTAACATAGCTATGGAACATGGCCCATTTACAGATGATTTTCCCAGCTATAAACCTCCATTTATAAGGGATTTTCCATGGCTATGTTAAATAACCAGAGGCTAGCCGCCTTGAAAAGTTGTTCCAAAAGCGGAGCCATTGGCCATCATCTTACCGACCCAAAACGGCCACCAAAACGAAGCCGCCCCCGCCTGGGACGATCGCCATTGGCCACTGTCTTTTCAACCTCTGCAGATCAGCACGGGTTGATGGTACCATATGGTACCATCAATTCACACCGGAGCAGCCATAAATTCCACCTTCTCTTAATCTGGTTACGGTGGTTTTAACATGTTTTAACATGTTTTAAGCATCTTGAAAAATATGAGTTCGTCAATGGGAAGGATGACATCCCATATATGAAATGGACAATAAAACATGTTCCAAACCACCAACCAGTGATGGTACCCATGAGATTTCAGTCCAGGCAGTCCAGGCAGTCCAAGCTGCTATGGCTATTCCTTCTTCAATCAGAATCAGGTCTTCGTCCTCATCGCCTTCCTTTACGAAGACCTCGTAGCGCAGGGTCAGGGGCTGGGGCTTAGCGGTTACTTGCTTACTTTGTGCTGTGTTGGTCCCCCAAAAGTTGAAATCCTTTGGTGAACAATATGTCGGTTACCCATTTCTTTGCCCCTCAAAGCACTAAAATAGTGGAAGTGTATGGCTACAATCCATGTAGAAAAGTGCAGCAGTTCGATCGTGTAAAAACCACCGCTACGTGGCAGCGATGGGTGTGACATGGCACGTTGCACAAGTCGCAGGCTAGCACATTTAAGCACGTTCATGTTCATCACAACTTTGAACACTGCACTTAAGCAACCTTTGTTACCAATTGTGAACAAAAAAACATATGTCGATTACTGAATACCACAGCATTTGATGCTACTTCACATCATGACAGAATATACTTGTATTTGCTTGAACAACCCCAAAAGATAAACATATTCTCTTAATCAATTCCCCAGTCGTAGTGGATTTCCCATTGGGAAAAAAAACAAAAATCATCTTCAGGAAACCAAGGTATGGCCATTCCCACCTCCCCAGCAGCCACTTCCATTTGCTGAGCTTTCTCTGCAATGGCCCAAACCTGGGGAGTTTTGGGTCTTGAATCATCCACGAGACTGGAACATCATTAAATTTATTAAGGATTCATAGAGTTATTCAATGTTATTAAGGTATATCAAGGTACATGTAAGCAATTTTCTTGCATACATATGCATACATGATGTTAAGGTTGATTGGAACATTGCTCTATTTTCAATGTATGTATGGGGCATGAAGGTGTCCAACGGCTCCTGATGCCAAAAACCTGGTGGGCTGACCTCAGCTGACTCCCCAAAGATACCCAGCTGACCTCAGGAGTGTGCGTGACACTCCAAGTGACGCGCTCATCGTGACATCCTGACTTTCTCTTTCCGCCGCGGGAGTCTTAAGTTGACTGGATCTGACTTGGCTTTCATAGTGGACAAGATTGGCCATCTGCCGGCCAGCGATGCTTCTCATCGTGGTTCTGCATTGTTCACCACCAGGCATTCCATTGGTCCATTCCCACAACCAGCACGAACCTTTCCTCAATCCACAAGGATTAGTTCTTAAATCAATATGTCAATATATGTTAATATATGTCAATATGTCAATATATCTCAATGTCATGTCTCAGTTTTCAATTAATAGTTGCTTTTTCAGTCTTATTGAGTTAATAGTTGTTGCATCTAGAAAACTGATTTAAATTTACACAACCAAACCGTGGTCCTGGTCAGGTCAGTTCCCCTCCGCCCTGCCGAATCATTGGCTTGCCAGCAAAACCATTGGCCGAAAACCCTATCTGGTTGGTGGTTTGAACCCATCTGAAAAATATGAAAGTCAGTTGGGATGATTATTCCCAATAATTATGGAAAAATAATCCAAATTTTCCAAACCACCAACCAGCTATCATTACACCAAAGAAAAAGAACCGATTGACCAAAAAAGACTACTGGGATCCAAAATATGTTGGAGCCGGAGCTGTGAATAGAACCATTGACATGGCAACACTCTAGTTTGTATACATATATTTATATATATATATAATTATTATATATATATATATATATCTATGTATATTTATAGACATATAAATATGAATCAATGGGTGAGCCAAGCATGTAAAGTTCACTGCTGAACATGGCCTTCAACGATTTGCTGAATCTTCCTGGGTGAAGCCGAAGGCCCGAAGGCCTGATCTTCTCCCAGTTTCTGCCTGTTAGTTGCAGCTAACTTGGAGAAATTACCTGGTTGGTGGTTCAATGGATTGGTTTTGTTGGGAAAATCTTAACCGGAAACCATGGTTTTTACCATCAAATATAGGGCTTTCCTGTAAATTTTCCCATCATCCAATTCTATGAGTGGTATACCTACCCCTCTGAAAAATATGAAAGTCAGTTGGCATTACTATTCCCAACTGAATGGAAAAATAAAAATCATGTTCCAAACCACCAACCAGTTAAATGTCTGGGTGTCCATTAGATTCGACTGTACCTAGACAAAATATCATCGAAAACAATGATGATAATGATGTTTCTTGGGGCAATGGACTTCGCTGTGAGAATTCGATTCTCACAGGTTGATCGCTCTTGTGGAAAACAGGCTATGGGTGGAATGCCCTGAGACATACCCGATGTCTCATACCTCCAAGCTGAGGCAAAATAGTTCTGATTCTTGTATAGTATACAAACTGCACTGTCTGGGTTTGTCCCAGACACAGCTGACGAAACCCTTTCTTGATGTTTTGCACAATTGCAAAACAATAAACAAATCCGGTGTTCCCCTTTCAGAACTGCCCATGCGAGTAGAACATCTTCAGCACATTCACCACGTTCGACCACGTTCCCATGGCGCCCCCATCGCCGCGCCAAGGAACCACTTCCGGCGGCATCCCAGGAAAGGCGCCGCAACAGCGGGTGATCATCGACCGCCAGCGGTCGCTCAAAACCTGCTGGCGGAGGTCCACGGAAAAGATATGGCCACCATGCGTTGTGGGAACTATAGAATACGATAGACTCTAGACTCTAGATGGTTTTATTTGCTGTGATTTTAGGGGATTTAAGTATTTGGGATGTAATATGTAATAGGATGTGCGCCAACTAACGATATGTTTGCTGCTTTATGTTTGCAAGTGTGTAATCATTTAATGTTGTTATAACATGTTGTAACATGTTGTAACATAGGGAATTTTCTCTATGGCTAGCAAAGAGGCTGAACATGTGATTTACTATTGTCATTTTCCCTACTAACCTTTTCAAAGTTAATAGCTATGAAGAAACGATCCTGTCAAATGTTATTTGTATTGCCAATGTTGGTGTCCCCGCTTGGGAAACACATGATAAGAATAAGAACTTGTGGCACACCTATGTACAACTAACATATTTGGTCAGGAGGATTTCAAAAAGTGACATGTACCATCTGGTTATTTAACATAGCGAACCAGAAAACCACCATGCTATTAATAGGTAAACCATCTATTTCTATGGGCCATGGCTTCCATGGCTATGTTAGTCATAACCAGAGGGTAGGTCCTATGGCCCATCTTGCCGCAGAACGTTGGTTGCGAAGCTTTCCAGCCAGTGGATGCCAGTGGTCCATCGTTGGTTCCCCGTTTCCTCCTTGGTCCTCCATCCCAATGAATCCTTTCGCGCCTTGCGTTGCTTGCGGAAGATGGCTAAGGCTTTCCGAAGCCTCGCATGAGGAATGGGGCTTTCCGAAGCCTGATCTAATTGACATCATGTAGTGGGATGAACCCAACAATATATATTATTTTATAACATATATATTGTATATCAATATATACATATATAAACATCAATCTCACCGGATGTTTGCATGGTCAAACGTCCATGTCTTAAGCAATGTAAAAAACAAATGATCTCGAGACACAAATCATTGCAAGATGACATGGATTGACGATGAAGCGCTTTGAGGTTTATATGCTGCATCCACCTGACTTGGGAATGAGTCAAAAAAAAACACCCTACAATCAATGGATTGGTTTAAGGGAAAATCTTAACCGGAAACCATGGTTTTTACTATCAAATATAGGGCTTTCCTGTAAATGTTCCCATCATCCAATTCTATGATACAAAGGCTATGAAAAAAGCAGCAATTCTCCGGTGTTTCGATCCACGACCATCGGACCATTGGATTTCGACTCCTCGACTCCTAGAAAGAAACGTCTACTCTGCGGTAATTTAACCGATTTAACATAGCTTTTGACGATGGCTCATTTAGTTCACTGATTTTACCTATGAAACATGAAGATGTTCCGAAAGCAAACTAGTAAATGACCAGAGGGCATAATCAATGAGAACAGAATGGAACATATGCTGTAAATATAGAAATCTGCTTCAATTACTCCCATCCCTACTAAAATTACCACCTTGACACGTTACCATTGAAGAACTTGGGAACTTGGCAGAATCCGAGGGACGCTTTGGCTCTTTCGCCTTCTTCTCCCAGGCACAAACCCACCTTGTCACAAGATGTCACAAGGACAAGCGTGGTACGCTACTGGGCCCTCAAAGGATATTGATATCCCCATGGCTGGCTAGAAAATCCCCAATGAAGCTTTTAATGGGACAATGATTTATCAATCGGGAATTGAGGAAGTCACCAACTGGTAATTTAAGAGTATGATACGGAAACACACCATGAAACCAACATGGGTAAATCATCGACTGAGGATATAGCGACTGTGGTTTACCAGCGGCCCAGCTTTGCTCCATTCGCACGTCCAGTGTCTTAACCCAGGAGTTGAAGAGCAACTCCCATTTTAGTAAGAGCAAGGAGGGTACCAAATTTGACAGCAAATTAGAAAAGCTTTTTGGGGTAACACCCCAAATCTTCATAGCCACGCTTGATTAATTCCGGGTTGACTGAAATTAATCAACTTCTTTGTGGTCATCTTGCCAAAGAGATGGATGAACATGGGCTTTGAAAGAAAACATCGTGCTGGGATCTGATTCAGGTCACTCTCCCCCAAACAAATGTCACTTCTTAGTCAGTACATGTACTATATGTTCAGATGATCCAAATGTTTTAACACAGATCATTTCTGGTGATCAACTGGGGACACTTCATTATTGGTTTTAAGTCTTACCCAAATTGAGTTGAAATACCCAATGATTTGTCCCATCCCCTTTTTAAGATTGAGTAACCAATCATAAAACAATCAGAAACCATCACCTTTAAAACCACTCAAATAATTCTGAACCATCCCGAGCGCCTCTTCCACCAGGGCTAGGTCAAGCGCCTCGGGACTTAAAACCGGCACGACGTTTTTTTGATTCAAAAATGTGCCGGACACGGGAATCCGAAGTGGTTAAAAAATAATGGATAACAACAGTATATATTAGTGGTTCATAAGTTCATAATCTAAGTGGTTCATATATACTAGTGGACCTAAATGGTTATCTAGATTGTTTTTTTGGGGGTCCACTTCACACTGAACCTACCAACTGGGGTGAACTTGGGTGAACCACCAAGGATATATATATATATTATAATGCAGGTATACACATTATATATATATAATTCATATGATAACATCATGAATCATAAACCATATACTCAACATATCTGGTCATGGACCCCAAATGGGTATATACATGGGAAAGGGTAGATATAGCATGTTATATCCGATACTATTTTATGGTACCTCTTTATGGTCATCCATCCCACAATAACAAGTGGGTACTAATATAAAGCTCTGAATGGATTCAATGACCACCCTCCACTATCCATCTTTTGACCATGCCATGAACGGCCATATGATGTCCACAGGGGAAACCAAGAGTTTTTCAATATCAATTTACAGGAGGGTAACAGCGTTTTGAAGGTGCAGGGTAAGAACGGTTTGATGGCTAAGTTCCCGATTTTCAATAACAGTTTGTGGGGGATTTAAACACCTTTAAAGGACAGTGTGATAATTGGACTGCTGGCAATATATTCTGCCTAACCTAATTTTTTGAACTGCACCGAGGAGTCCCATGGCAGCGAGCCAGGTACAAGGTGGTGCCCTCCCGAGTTACCTGTTGGTTTATCACCCATCTAAGTATACTAACTATGATTATGTGATTTCGTATACCAATAAGATCTACCCAGGAAAAAAAAAACACAACTACAATGTGGCCCCCCCCAGTGATGTTTGTTGGTTGAAAAAAAAAGTAACTATGGTTATTTGCGTACCATAAACTATAGTTATTGGAGTTACGTTCACCAACTTAGCTCTCTAGGGGGCCCAACTTTGTATATTAACCCATCTTAACTGACTCAGCTGGTTTCCCCGGTCCCTCTACGCGGAGAGTGAAAGGATGTCCATCGGCCGAGCAACGACCAACCGAGCACCGCCACCAGGTTGAAGCCGCCAACCTGCGGAGCCGTGCTGGAGATTTGATGGGAGATCACCAACAACAAATGGATTTTATGGGAATTGAACCAAGAAAAATATCATGCCATCTGGTTATTTAACATAGCAAACTAGGAAATCATCATTTTTGATCTATACCATGGCTATGTTAAATAACCAGAGGGTATCTAAAACCAAACAGATTCAGATATTAATTTACAGTCCTGCAACTTGACATAGACATACATAGACCCTTTTAGTAGCGATTTCGTTGGTGGACGTCCTCCAACCGCTATCTTAGTTGGGGCCGGGATGGTATATATCTGGGATCACTCAGCTTAGTAACTGGTTTGTCACCCTGGTTGTCGGGCTGAGTATGGCAGTCCACTTCCAACTGGGATTGTTACATATTATAACCTACTTACTGAGTGGGATGAAGCACCAAGTAGGAATGAAATTCGAACATTTTTCACAGCGGTCATTCACACGTGGGAGATGCCAATCCCAGGGATGGAAATCGCCGTAGGTCATACCTCCAATTGGGCCAATTTGAGCCCCCAATCCCCTTCCATTATTGAGATTATTTCAGGAAGATTGGCTCAATGAATATGACGATATACTGGTATTAGGATATGTTGATTCGTTAATGCAGATTAATAGATTGGTTAACTACTAATGGATAATATAAATCAATAGATTGGTTTCAATGGTTTAGCTGTCCATTCTTCCCATTGCTTCATAAAGACTCCCCGTAAAGAGCCAGCCTGTGGCGCAATTGTCAAGTTCATCCTGACCCAGCCAAGCCAAGTTCTGGTGGCATGTCATGAAATGATCCCATGCCAAAGGTATCTGTGAGAGCAATACTATATATATATATACATGTATATATATAACACACATATCTATCTATATATATATATATATGTGTATAAGTATACATAAGTAATTATACATAAGTACATATGTGTATTATATGTATTTTGTATATGCAAAATGCACAAAATAAACTTGCAGCAACGCGGATAAAGCATGCTCAGCACTGGAGTCCATGTCTGTTTGTCATTGCTTTGCAATTTGTGTGCGGGTCAAAATTGCATATCCCCAAAGGGAGGCACGGCAAAACTCCATGGCGAAGCTCAGAACACATCAACCACACCCAGGTTTACCCAGTCGTTTAAAGCAATGATTGGGCGAGTAAAACCCCATTGATCATATCAGCACCCAACAAAGATCGAAAAAAAGAAGGACCCCCCCAGAAAAAACACGAGCAATGAAGTATCACTATGTATTGCTTATATTCATTTCTGAAATGCAAAAATGTCTTCGTCTCTTTGGGAAGCGCAAATCTATAGCTCATCCCAGCCACACAGCTCTACATCCGCACCTCTTCCTCCTGAGTCATGGATTTCGATCAGAAACATGTCAGGGAACATAACTCAAACATGATGACATTGCTAGGAACATGTAGCCGCACGTTACATGGGTTTCCATGTTCAACCAATGTTCCATGAAGAATATCAAACAAAATCCTACTTTGGGGGGCAGTTGAGGTTACTTTCATGGGTATAACCATGGGAGTTAAACATCCATCTGTTGAAATATGGGGCCCCTGAAACTATGCTTATATATATATTATATCCACGTAAACTGAAATTGCACTTCCAAGTAGGAACATGTTCCGGATTGTTCATGTTCAGCCAAGGTATTCGACCACTTATTTTTCAGGGGGTCTGCCCCAATTTTGGGAACGGAACATGTCACAGGAGCCCACCATGCAAAATGAGAACGCGACTTCAAGAAGAAAAACCCGGTGTGTCAACTCAGGAATTTCAAGTGTTATACTAACAGAAACGCGGCTGCAACTGATAGGAACTTATAAACTATGAAAAACACATGTACAAATGTGCTATCTCCATGTCGAAACATATAGTCCTTTTATCTGGAATTTGCAGGTTCAGCTATGCTTTGTTGATTCTACACCTACACCCATGTTTGGTCGTTGAAACGCTGTCGCTTGGTTTTCTGTTCCAGTTTCTTGCTGTTCAAAAGCAAAATAAAAATAGTGATGGCCCAGAGTTACACAAGATGTCGCCCCATATTTAGCTAAGTGAGTCTGGAAATAGATTAGCGTTTAGGGTAGATATCTCCAAAGTTAGGTGGGTATATAAACCGACCAACATATTTTTTTGGGGGGTAGTTCTTGCAGTAACCAAATAATCAAATAGCAAGTATCAAATACATACATATCATGATATGTCAACAACAACATAATCATAATCTAATTAACTAAAAATCATAATGCTTACTAACATTTACTATAATTATACAAAAAACATATAGTCAACCCACACTTAAATCCCATGAAATCTCACTAGTTACATCATTTCTATTCATTTCTAGTCATTGCTGGTTGGTGGTTTCAACCCCTCTGAAAAATATCAGTCAGTTGGGATGATTATTTCCAATATATGGAAAAGTAAAACATGTTCCAAAACACCAACCAGACTATATCTATTCTAACCCCACATTTCTGCCATATTTCACCACCCTCCTTCGCTGCTTTCCCGTCTCCTCCTTTAGAGCAGGGCCACCGGCAATCCGCAGCGGCAACCAGCCGTTGATCTTGGTGGCAAAGCTGGGCGGGCTCCTCAGCGGGATTCAACCTGCACCTTGGGTGCTTGAAACCCTATACCCTCTGGTAAACTGTCACAGAACTATGGGAAATTACATTTTTTTTATGGGAAAATCAACTATTTCTATGGCCATGTTATGCCATTTGCAATAGCTATGTTAAATTACCAGAGGGTATTTGAATAAACATGGAGAAATCACTTCCAAACTTGGAAATGTATAGAACTTTACGATTGGGTTTCCCACGTGGATCGGAGAGGTTGGGATATTGGTTGGGGTATGTTGATGGGTCATCGGCTTGATGGCACTGGAAAAATCAACAACGAAAACCAGCGAAAGTTGGGATTGGAGTTGCACAACTTATTCTACGCCCAAAAAAAAACAGTACACTACGACTACTGGGCAAATAGAATAAGTTACTATCCCAATACAGTACGATGTAATGGGAAGATAGTGGGCAAATAGTGGGCAAATAATTGGGATATCAGGGAAAAAACATCAGGAATAACAAAGGGATATCAGGGGAATATCAAAACAATGGGGACAAAGCTATTCACATATTTCCATTGGTCTAAAACCGTCAGGCGAGGATGAATTGGGGCCTCAAGCATCCCAGGGATTGCCTCTGACAGGCAGCTGGCTTTTTCATCCAAGGTTCCAAGGTGTAGGTCTGAAAATTAGGTCCACCCATGCACGTGTCATGTCATCCGTTCCTGAAACACTGGTGCTGGGGCAACCAGCGACATAACACGACAGGACTTCCTTTTCACTCAAGGTGAAGCTCTGATGGCATCACATATTCGTAGAGGCCTTCTGCTTGGCTTCGTGCCATGCTCGCCATGCTCACATACAACGATCTGTCCTGAACCAGAACTGCTCTAGGGCGCAAGTTGCCCGGACACTCCAAGACTTCCGTGATAGTTGCGTCACTTGGATGGATGGCAAACACTTTTCTCCGTCGATCATTTGCAACATAGATTGTTCCACCGTCCGTTCCAAAAAAGTTCCCTATGCGTTGCTCGGCTGGGACCTGTCCCACCACAACAGGTTTGAAGGACTCAGCTGGACTGATGCGTATGATCCGGTCGTCGCCGCAATCAAGGACATAGATCACCTCTTCCTTGGTCACAAACATGGCCGTGGCCGAGAACTGCAGGTCTTCCGGAAGACTCTCGAGGGTCATGACTGTCTGGAGCCTTGTGCCCTCCAACTTGTGCAGAGCCTCGTCGGTCAGCACATACAGCATTCCATTGGGCGAGCAACAGATAGTTTGACCCTGAAACTCATCCAGCACTAAGCGTCCAGATCCATTCTGGAAGCTAACCAGCCTTGTATTTTGCCAATCCGCTACGAAAATCTCCCCAGTGGGCGAGATGGAGAAGTCACAATCCGTTCCCAGGTCATTGATTCCGCTCACTCTGGCGCCTTCACCCACAACTCGCCGCACCTGAGTTGGCGGATCACCGGGCTTCCAACACCAAATGTTACACTGTACGTCCATGGCATACATGGCACCTTCGTGCCAGCACAACTTTTCATATGGTGTGGGAAGCACTTGCTGCCCTGGAGCTTTAGTGCTGGCACCGAAAGCTGGTGACCAGTGTTGTAAACAACGCCTCTTTGGACGAAAGCTCTCTTGACTTTGGGTTCTCTTGCGGCACTGAGGTTGCAAAGCATCTTGAACTTCTCGGTGCAGGTGGTCACCATTGAGACCAGGGACGGGCAAGCGACCAAGGCGAAGCAAATTTTCAACAGAAATTGACTTGAAATCCACGAGTTGCAGAAGCATACCAAGCGAACTATCTCTGTCATTGGAGATCTTGAGCCAGTTAAAGATGCCCTTCAACACCACCTCTTCCCGAGACACAACCAAATCTTCTCTTTTCAATATTCGGGCCAGCTGGATTGCACCAAGCTTCCCAAAGTCTGGGTGCTGGCTGCAAGTCTCAAAATCCCCTGCAACCTTCTTTTCACATGCCCTCTTGAGAGCATGGAGGCCATGTGCTTCTTGCAGGACTTGCAGGGCAGAATTGCTGTTCAAGGAAGCACGGAGGCTTTCCTCAATCGCACCTGCTAACTTTGGCAAATCGTAGGCTTCCGCCAGTCGTAGTAGTTCAACACCAGCTTCCAGATTCACCTTGGGCTGCCCACCATAGACATAGTCAAGCAAGGCGGACACAGCTGCTTTAGACGCAGCAATTTCCACTGGCTGTCCTCGTTGCATCCTGTCGGCCTCCAGAAAGGATCCGCCCAGCAGCTTCTTGAAAAACTTGCTGGAAGCGGATAGGACAGCAGCGTGGGCACGGTGTTCTCCACCGTCACTGCTCTTCAGCACAACGTCACACAAATGGTCTTCCATCCAGAATTCTCGAAACTGCTCCACGATGCCAACTTGATGCTGCACCAGATCCGAGTGTCGAATCTTAGCTGCCATGGAGCAAGAATTCACCAGGTGGCTGTTCCACCTGTTTGGCTTCCTTGGATCTTCCTTGTCTGATGGGTGTTGGGGACCCAAGAAATGAAAAAAAACGTACGTTGATTGGCTCCGGGTAGGGACTGTGCATAAGCAACAACACTTCTTTTTGTTTTGCCAATCATGGCCTGAACCATCAACGGAGATGGAAGTCAAAGGAAACATTTGATATATAATATATATGTATACACACATATATATATATATATGTCTAAAGACGTGTTGGACAAATAAGACACATTTACATATAAGTGGCTATGAGCCAGTTTGAGCACAATCTTCTGCGAAGCAGTAGACCTCGATCCTTGAGTTGAAAGAAACACCTACTAGTCCTTGAGAGGGCGCTACTCACATCAATAGTGTGCCCTCGAAAAAAGAAACTGTGAAACTGGGAAAATTGGAGACTTCCGATAAAATATAGCATGGGAACTTTGATCAGAGTGGGATAAAAATAGCGATGATCATGCGATATCTGGGTTTGACTGAAAAAAGGCTATCACAAGATTTGGTGGTTTAGAAAATCATTTTCCACAATACAATGACCATATGGGGGTATACCCTATATTCGGACAAACTCACAAATTTTAAAAAAAGACAATAAAATAGATAATCACCAACAAACAAAGTGGGTATCACCAAATGAAAGAGGGTATGGCTTATGTGTATCCACAAGTGAAAGCCACGTAAGTCGCTGGTCATTTTGATCATGTTCAGCACCTGCGACCACACTCAGGCTCACGCAGTTTGGTCACAGCATTTGGACCTTGGCAGCGCCGGTCCAGGGTGGGAAGAGGCAAACAAATTGCTGCTGCCTGGTCTGGGGCTCGCTAGCTTCCGGGATCATGACGATCATGTGGCATCTGCTGTTGGCAAATTGGAGTATAGCAGGTTGTAGTGGGATTTTACTACAGTTTAAACATGTCCCAAGCAGTTTCTAAATTTGTTGCCAGAATGCCATAGCCCTTTTTGACACCCATGAGAATCCAAGCAGTCTCTTTCTAACCCATGAGCTCGAGTGTGTTGAATCCAATGAGAGTTGCCAGCTATGATTTGGAAATTCGTCTTTCTAACCCATGGCCCCATCGTGGATGTCAACCGTCCATGCCGCCCGCGGTGAGGACTAGTTGCATAGCGAGAAGAAACACATGGTATCCTCGAGACAGACCTGGAGAAAGGAAGCAGTCCGTTTCAGGAAACGGTTTGGATCTCCCAAGCCAGTGGTTTCACCACTAATTGGAATTTAACCATGACAATTATAAGTTCTGGTTGGACAATCTTGACACGTTGCGGAAAAAAAACATAGCATAGCGCACTATGTTGGCAAATTTGGCGGTACATAGTGCTAGCAAGCCCTTTTAAACGATCTTCAGGAGGCCTTTGGGTAGATTTCTGCCGGGATGTTCGGTCCGACAAGGTGTCAATCTCCCATAGCTGAGAGTTCTACCCTCCAAAAACTGCTGATTAATTTGCATCTGTCCTTATATGTTTGGTTTTGAAACCTGTTTGCTGTGGTCCCGAAGTGCATAGACGTAGACTTCCCAACCATTCTCCATGGTTGTCCTAGCTCTATGTGATTACCTAGACAACCATGCAACTTTGAAAATGTAATTTTATATCAATTTATTGCCCGTTGTGCATTCTCTCCCCTGACCATTTACACAACAAGTTTGAAAGTCACGGATGACAGGTTGCACTATGTTTCGATGCTGTCCATTTTCTGCTTGGTGAAAACCCAGTACTTCAGCTACTGATTTTTGCAGGTTGAACCACTGTCGTTGCTTTGACTTTTAATGACATGCCCCTCCTTACTTTGTGTCAAAGTTTTTGTGGATCAGCGCTGTATGTTTTCCATCCCATCGCAAAGCCGCGCACCTTGCCATATTTCTCAGTTTGATGATATCTGATGTTCATGGGTATTGTTCATACACCTTTGTCGATCATATGTTGAAAATAAGTTGTTTCACATGTTTCTCTAATGTTTCATTGCTTCACACGTTGTTTATATATATAATTATATCTACATATATATATATATCTACATATATATATATACATATATATATACATATATATATATAATGTAATTATCATATAAAACTGTTATCCACATTTCAGTGTAAAGTTAAATGCTGTCAGTAACATTTTTTTTTACGGTTCTGTTAATGGAAGGGGCCTGTCCAGGCGCAGGGCCGGTGAGATCTTGTCGGCCTCCGCCTTGGGAAGATCAGGGAAGATCAACATTGGTTTAAGACGCACGTGTGTTGATAAGGAATATGCATATTTAACAATGAATATAACATGATATATCTGTTGAATATATCTGTTGAATATATATGTATATATACATATATATATATATTGTTTTAGTTTTATCTACATTTGAGGTCCAATACTTCATATTCAAATTTATCTGGATATGATACTTAATGTTCATAAATATATAATAGGGAATATGATACCTAGTCATCACAATACAGTAATGATAATAATCATTATTCTTATATCTATCTATTTCTATTATATGTGTCAATTGTCTCAAACTATTATTATGAATGGTCTATCCAATTGGTTCTGTCATAATCATCCAGTACTGTTAATTAAGTTTAATCATGTCTATTGATTTGTAATCATATTTTTAATTATGCTGACCATTTGTTTGACTGCTAGTGTTAGTAGCAAATCTATGATAATACGTATTGTCATCATCATTAATCGTATAGTAGCAATAGTAGCAGCACATAGTATGTTCACTAATGTTTTGAATATGTTGTCTTTCATCACGTACTTATTTGGCATATATTTTTAATGGGATTGAACCATCAGTTGTGTTTTCTTTGGGGCAAAACCAGGGTGTTGAGAATCAAAGAGATATGGGTTGATAACATCTGATAACTGATGTCGAGATATTAGTGCTTGGTGCTTCATCCCACGAATCGCAAATTTACATATATAGAAAGATATATATATATATACTCTGGTATGAATCAACTTGCTGTTGGCTGAGCCACCAGGCCGCAATATTCACCATTTATTGAAATCAAATCTCTGATTGATGGTTTATTCATGTTTATTCCCCATTCTTTGATGATTTTGATACATTTTTCTTTGATGCTTAACTCCCTGTTTGTTCCCTGCTTTCATGGCCAACCACCTGCCCCAAAAACGTTTTTTCGACACTTTTGGCCGCTGTCTCAACGCTCATGGCTCTCACCCACGCCATGAAGAGAAAGCGCCGCCAGAACCAGGCGTATTGAGCCTGTCACCCCAGCGGAGAAATCACCAAGTTGGTGCCCTATGCTGGAGATATGTCAGCCTTTTCGGAGCAGATGTGGATATTTCATGCATCATTTAGACAGTTATGGCCATTTACTAGTTGTAAATATTTATACCTTCATTTATAGAATGTATAATCCAATTTATAACCAGTTATACCTAATAGCCATACTGTAGCAACCCCAAGGCCCCATTCAGAATGGCTATGAGTCGTGGCCCTGGCTGAATCCATGTCGCAGGTCGCCTGTGCCACAGCTCCTTTGCCATACTCTGGAAAGAGTTCCCAGAAAGCTGCGTGCTGCGAGCTCAGCACGCCTCGGCCCATCGAGGCGAGGCTCGGCCACATGTCAAAAGGGCTGCCGCAATCGACTCACTGAGGTAGCAGGGCTTCCTATTACCCTCTGGTAAACTAACATAGCTATTGAAAATTGCCATTTATAGTTGATTTTCCAATGAAACATGGCCATTTTCAATAGCTATGTTAGTTTACCGGAGGGTAACCCCTTAAAAAGATAGGACAGTATTTCTAGGATGATAGTTCGATGATGCTTTCTGGGCGATGTCCAGGTGTCCAACTGTTTTGGCATTTTTTTTTGGGCCGTGCCATAATTCTTGCTTTTTAACACCATGGCAGCCTGTTGCATAGCTCATGACCAATAAGATGCAGGCATATACCACGCAAACCTTGCCGGATTTTCTGGCAGCTTATGCCCAAACACCTTATAGCCTTATAATCTTATACACCTTTCGGTAATCAGCTACATCGCTGGGAAATACTCGAACTAACTGGAGATTCTAATGCCCAATTCATCACGCTAAATGAAGTTCCAGCAATCCGTGTTGATTGCCCAGAGGCTCTGCTGTTGGACAAAGTCATGTTCAACTGAGTTGCTTGGCCAAACCATGCCAAACCCATGTGGCATCTTTCCAAGTAGGTTTTACAAGAAATCGTGATCATTATTCCTCCAATATCCTTCACTATAACCTTCATGTCTGAGCCCTGGTGGACCAGTGCAGTCGGTATAATGCACCCAAATAGGTATGGTGTGTGCATGTGTATGTCTTACTAACTATACAACTATGTGTATGTCTTTGGTGTTTTTACGTCCAACCCTGTCTCAAAGTTGCCAGTTGGTCACCCGTCCCTTTGCCCATGAAGGAATGTCCTCTGCCTATACGACAACTTGTCCACAAATGGGTAACTCCAGCTTTTAGTGTGTGTTTTTTTGTACATCTATACTTTGGGATCTATGTTTTGGTGAAATCCACACAGTTTCAGCTGCCCAGTGGCTCGACTGCATCTCGCAGCTCTCGGATCGCAACTCCCAGCGTCGTCGCGAGTGAAGTCGCTGTAGCCACTGATGGAAGCAGAGCTGCAGACGCCTGGCGAGCAGCGCAAGGTGCGCGGCTGGGCTTGGGTACTTGGGGATGGGTATTTTGGATTTTGGAGAATATCAGGGAATATCATCCATTAACAGCTGGTTGGTGGTTTTAACCCCTCTGAAAAATATGAAAGTCAAATGGGATTATTGTTCCCAATATATGGAAAAATAATCCAAATGTTCCAAACCACCAACCAGTCATACATTAACAGGATTTTGACCCATAACAACTTAGGATATCTTAGGATTAGTTCGGTAGCTAAATAACATTGAAAAACTAATCAGTGGCCTGGCTCGTTTCTGATGGCGATATGGGTTGGAAACAACACGAGATCACCCCAGTAGCCTGTAAATTACTGAGTGATGGTTTCTGAAAGCTTCTGAGTCATCCAATCTTAGATGCTACTTTGGCATACTTTGGCATGAACTCTTCCCCCATGAAAATCGCTGAACATGTCTTCAAACGACCTATTAACCTACGTTTACCCAGTCAAGATCCATCAGCAGACTTCCCCTGATATAAGCAAACCAGGACATCAGGCGCTGCTCGTTAATTCTTTTGATCTGCACACAGCGATCATCAAACAACAACTTTTCACTGCCTAGGGAATCAAAGCTAACCCTGTAGGTAAGCCTTCCAAGCCGATTCTAAGCCTTCAATAAATCATGTGGCTTGCCTGTCAAATTTCAGCTGGACACTCACTATCTGGATATGGAAAGTTGCTGACGTTTCAGGAATGAAAATGGTGCCGTATGCCGGGATCCTGCTTGTCCTGGTTCATTTTCCTGATGGGTTTTGGGGCACCTACCCACGAATGCAAGCGTCATTGGGGAATAAAATCCTAGGGCCTAGGCACAATTTTGGTGGTATACCCTCTTTCAGAAAGGCCCACATCAAGAAACAAACTTTGAACCGATCAATCAGATTGAAGACTTTTGGAGCTGCTGCGCAGCGGCCAGGTTGCGCCATGACACGATCCGATAGCTATGAACTATCTTATCCGGGCGATGGTTCAACAATACAGAGAGCCCCAGTTCGCTAGATAGTTTGATTCATAGCTACTATTAACTGAATATGGGCCGGAGTATGGTACATGTATATATATACCGAGGAGGATATATATATGTATACATATATATATATATATAATCCAATTGAGAACTGGGCACCACTCTACAACATTACTACATAGAGCCCCCTGGGGGCTCCCCGAGCATGAGCTGAATGCGAAATGGAGCCGTTTGGGAAAAAAGGCCTACCCTCTGGTTATGACTAACATAGCCATGGTATAGATGGCCCATTTATAGTGGATTTTCCCATTAACAATGGTGATTTTCTAGTGTGTTATGTTAAATAACCAGATGGTAGATTGGCTGAGGACATATTAGGTCCACACGTGGCTTTGTGGCTTTTCCCAGGACACTTTGGGGCCTCTGAAGCATTGGTGATACCTCGAAGACAAAAACCATATTGTAGGATTCTGGCAGCATTGAACAAAAATAACAACATTCCTTGGCGGTTCACTCCACTTAGTAAATGGATCACACCCAAGATGTAGGTAGTGCAAGAAGCATTCATTCGGTGAAATTCAAAGTATCACAGCCCGCCTAATCCTGCATACATGTTGATTGTGTTGAATATTTAGAAAATTGACCCCCCAATATGCCACAAATGACCCAAACCTATACATCAAACGGATTCATGCATGGCTGGTGACGCGGGTCACCCCACAGGGCACTCCTTCTGTGCCCGTTCTGGCTGGCCACTGCTGTGGTAATCATTGGATTTACCACAGTATGCACCATTCATCGAGTGGACAAAAGGGCAAAAACTCTGGAAGGTGCTGGCCGCTTCTGTATATTTCAAGATCAATTTATAGAAGAGTTGAATCTTTCATGACATTGAAGACACCTAGACCCTCCAAGTACCCATAAAACTTAAAAATGCTTACTTTACCTCAGCATCTTAGTACTTCTACCATGTTTTGGGGTATTTGGAGGGTCTGGGAAGATGATAAAGATGGTTCATATGATGGGAAGGCGCATATCAATGCTGGATACTGCTCAAATATACAACCAACAATGAGGTGCACACACTGATAGGCAAGTTGGTGTTTACAGCTACAAGGTAGGGACCCCAAACTTATCAGTTGGATCACATACCATCATTAATTATCATAGATATATCATGGTATATATATATACCATCAACCAGCTATGTTATGGTATATAACATGATAACTACCATAGTTTGGATATATTTAACATAGCTGAGTTTGTTAACCTAGTTATAACATGTTATGAACAAACTCAGCTGCACAGCTATGATGCCAACTAACAACTCCTGAAACTTTGCGGATGATCACCTTGATCACCTGTTCAAGACACAATGAGATTGTCAGATAGCCTGAACTCAAATTGATATTTTTAATATCGGTATCTGATAAATAAATAACAGTGTTATAGAAATCCTTTGCTCCTATATCAAAAATCTAAGGTATGAAGAATGTATAGGTAATATTGATCATATTTAATATTTGATCATATTATATTGTATAGGTGTCTTATGATAGGATTCCAACCTGTACATTGTACATGTCCGGGAAAAAAACAAACGGGTACTGCCTATCCAAGGTATAACTCCTTGTGTAAACGGACCATGGTTGTCCAACATCCAAGTTTTCGAACTCCTGGAACATATGTTCGTAATTGAGGTGGATCATGGAACGAAAAGAACAGGAGGCATCTTTGCACCAACCAGGAGGATGTTGAACTGGGCATGAAAATCCCTCATTCATTGCTAAAACATCACTATCACCCATCCATGTACCAATCCCATATAATCCTATGCTAAACCATGACGGCAGTGATATCAACGTACTGCGGTGTCCAGAAGTTTATGGAATGGGAAACGCGATGTTCATGTTTATGCAGAATGTACTGTATATCAAGTATTGTTGGCATTAAAGAGAAACACTTCTTGCTGGTGATGGTTAAAGCAGATATACCATCATAGGCCCTGTACAGTAGAATCGGAACTGTATGTATGCAGCATCCGAAACAAGCCCGAAGCTTTGATGATACCCACGATGCATGTCGCCCGACTTGTCACGTATACATCAACTTGTGGATAAAAGACAATCTGCATGGGTAAATTATAGTAACCTCACTGTTTTCCCTCACTGGAATCATGGTTTATATATGGGCAATCATCCCCAAATCGTTCAACATTTCAGATTCGTGAAACGATTCAATTTCCCCATGAACAATTCAACGAAACTGAGGTTTCAAACCCTTTGTTTTTTGCGGAGCAATGGGTGATCTTTGCGGCGCAAAAAGAACGCTCTTTCCGCAGGTCTCAGAGCTAGCAGCTGGGTTCTCCATGGTTCTCATGACTGCAAATGATGGCTGACTAATCTAAACAAATCCGGGTGTTAGGAGTTGAATCACATCAATCAAGTCTGAGTCTGTCCACAAAACATGTTACAATGTTCCGAAGGCCGATCAGTTGAATCAAGAAAAACACCATTTAACGGTGGATTTGTGGCAGAGGATTGCTCAAACACAAGATCCCAAGAGATTCATTGCTAATTTCAACATGATTCTTTGAGAAATCCTTCAAACAAATGATTCGCAGCTGGCCAGTCTATTCATATATTTACTTCCCTATGTTGTAGCGAAAGTTTATCGACCAAAGTTTGATCCAGCATGTCAGAGCTGTCGAGACAAATCACCTACCCAGTCTCATCTGGGAAATCTAAACGCCAATCTTTCCCTCAAAGGTCTCTGACGTACCATCCGCCCAAGTAGCAACAATTCCAGATGGGCTGACGGAATATGTACCTCTCTTGATCAGTGTCCTTAGTGAAGACGCAACAAAAACACAGGCTCTAAACGTGGAAAGCAAAACAAAGCTCGAAGCAAAAAATCGTTTAACGATAGGTGCGTCAGTGGAATCAAACACATCCAGCATACTATGTACAATAGAGGATTTTTCATGGAAGGGTCAATGCCCATAAAACCTACTACTTTTCAGTCAAAATTTGCTGCTGCTTCTCATGATTTTCCCATCATGTCATGTTTAGACTGTCTGATTATAATGACAATGTTTATTTTCCATTTAGTTGCTACATTGGCTGGTGATAGTCATAACCTTGCCAGTTGCAAGCATGTTTTAACATCGTTCGGCATTCCCGACTGCAGCCACTCCTTAGATCCTCCAAGTACCCATAAACATGTGCAAAAGTAGCAAGTCACAATGGGTATATTTGCGGATTTCCTTCAGGAGTCACATATTCCCTATATGGAAAACATGAGAATATATGGGAAACCCATGGGTATATTTGACTTCAGGAGTCAATATGTTACCAAGTAACATAAAACATGTTCCCTATAAGTGGATGTCCTATTTGGAAAATAAACCAAACCACCATACACAGACACAGGTATTCCTGCGTTTTTCAAGGTACTCTCTGGTGATTTAACATACCTAGTAGTTATACAAAATCGTCCATAGAAATAGATGATAAACATGATGATTTACCTGTCTTAAAAACAAAAAAAAACAAAACGTGATTGTCCAGGTCGCTACCTTAAATTAGCAGAGGGTATATTACCCTATGTTCTTTTACATCAATCCCAATACATCCCTATTAAATCCCCAATAAATTCAGGATCATGGATATATTAATGCCATAATCCTAATACATCCCAATAAATCCAGGATAATGGAATACATCATGGTATAATTTTATTTTTTCTCATGTTTTCTCCAGTTTCCATCATGTTTCTCCATGTTTCTCCGGTATATTAATCCCAATAAATTCGCACAAAAATCAGAAAAATGATGATGAATCATGATGAACAATAATGAATAATGGGTATACTGCTATATTCTCCCCATGTTTCTCCATGTTTCTTCAATTGTTTTCCATTTTTCATCCATTTGTCCATGTCCCAGGCGCCGCTTCAAGCTGTGCAAGTTGTGCGTCAGCGGTGCGGCCAACACCGAACCACGCATCATGGTGGGAGAAGTGGGCGCCTCCAGCGTGCTGCGCCACAAGGAGCAAATGCCGTCCGGACTGAGATGCAACCTGAGTGCTGAAAAAAAACACACACCACTCATGAAGTTGACTATTGTTCATTGATTACTTGACTATTATGATTCAGACTATTGTTCATTGATTACTTGACTATTATTGTTTGCTTTTATTATCATTATTATTCACTATTTATTTATCATCATTCCCCATTGATTATTCATTGATCACTCTTATTCACTATCCTTGATGACAAACATTATTCATTGTGATTTGAAACATCACTATTAATTGACTATTGTTCATTGATTACTTGACTATTATGATTGATCATTCACTATTGATGATTGACGCACAACTTCAGTATTCACGATGTGTAATCAATAATGGCGAAGAATGAACACAATGATGGTGTAATGAAGTGCAATGGGATAATCATGAAGTGATTTGAACAATTGTGATTTGTAATCAAGAACCAACAGCAATTGAATGAATAGTTGTAGATAATAAGCGGCAATCCAGAACCAATGGTGAATGATCAATAAAATGAGTAATTGTGAACAAACACCAGGTTTGTAATCAATACTCAACAGTGGATATAATTAATCAATAATAAGCAGATAATGAAAATAATGAACTGATTTGAACACTTGTGATTTGTAATCAGTAATCAACAGTAAATAAGAATAATAGCGTGAATAATGAAGTTGTGCGATAATCATCAATAGTGAATGATCAATCATAATAGTCAAGTAATCAATGAACAATAGTCAATTAATAGTGATGTTTCAAATCACAACAAATAATGTTTGTCATCAAGGATAGTGAATAAGAGTAATCAATGAACAATCAATGGGGAATGATGATAAATAGTGAATAATAATGGCAATAAAAGCAAACAATAATAGTCAATAATAGTAAATAATGATAATGAATAATGGTGAATAAGAAGAAAAACAGTGAATAGTACTGGATAATTCATAAATTAAAGTGATAATTCGCCACTCAATAACCCATAGAATAGCAGTGTTACGATAAGTAACCCCATCTCAATCAAGCAAGAGCTATGATCTTAGAATAATTTAAAACAACAACAACAACAACAACAACTGCAACAACAACTGCAACAACAACTGCAACAACAACTGCAACAACAACTGCAACAGCAACAGCAACAGCAACAACAACGACAACAACAACAACAACGACAACGACAACGACAACAACAACAACAACAACAACAACTCCAACAGCAACAGCAACAACAACAACAACCAACAACAACAAACAACAAACAATAAACAACAAACAACATACAACAAACACAACAACAACATACCTGTTCTTGTTTCTGAACAAGAGATCTTGGGAAAATGAAAATCACCATGATTCTTGAAAAAGACACATTGGATTTGTACCTTCAGGACAAATGGCAAGTGTTATTGAATTGGGTTAATGGGACTGCAACCCAAGATTTTCGATGGACAATGGAAACTCTGAAATTATTCAAAACAACATGCGCACCTAATTAAATATAATTATAGGTGAAACACATGGAAAAATATGCAATGATAAGACTATATAACAACCGATACATGCCATGGTCAGGTTGCATGAGATGGTATATTGGGTACGGTTAACTGATCGGTCCCGAATGGGAATCCAAACATCATGGGGGTATAAATGCCATTGCACATGGATTGATGTCTATCCCCCAATATGGGTAACTCACCCAAGTTTCTCCCATGGCAAATGTCACTGCAGCAATCTCCAATTAGGTGAAAACATGCTGGGATGTCCTGGAAAAAAACACACCCAAAAAAAACTTACCACGTTCGAGTGGTTCATTAGGATAGGTCCTATATTTATTTGAATAAATTAGGTCTACATCATCGCCAATCATCCCCAATATTCCCGTAAATAAATCAATTTCAGTCCATGATCCCCAATAAATCAGGAAAACCTGTGCTGAAGGGATGAGACAAACGATTCTAGCCATTTATATATCCATTGTATTCCATTGTGTCATTTGGTATCCTTTAAAAGGGGCAGAATGATATCATTTTCAGACAAACCCACATGGGGATGTACAAGTTGTCATACACACATTGTCACAACGAGATGTAAACAACAAAATAGCTTGAGGGTCTGATCCATCAATTTCGCTATTAACAATGATGGGGATTTCAACCAGATGGGCCTGAAGGATGATCATGGGAATCCTCCAAGCCACTCATCTGCGAAGAGCCCGTTCTCGAGGTCTTCTTCTGGGGAGGCCCCCAATTCAGCATAGCTACCAATCCTCCGGATTGGAAACTCCACCCTCCGTAAATGACCGTTGGATCCGTTGGAGAGACCCCAAGCAGTTGAGGAGAACATTTGTTGACAAGACTGACAAGAGCTTGAAACAAGAACCTCTCAGAGTTGTTTATGGCATCCCAAGCGCCTATAACGCGATATTCTCAAGATCTGTATGCAAAAGGGCCTTACAAATAATTCGGCAAGAACCATCAAGAACCTCTGAAAGTTTCCCAAAAAAAAAATCACCCAAGAACCTAGAAGACGATATCTTCAACCTCTTCATGAAAGGCCCTCTCAAAAAAAAAATGTCAGGATCTTCCCAAAAGGACTCCACGACCTCTACGATATCTAGGCCAACATCATCATGCAAGGGTTTCCAAGAGAATATCACAGCTCGGTTTCTTTCACTGCATCTCTGAGGATCGCTGAAGTGAGCACGGCACCACTCCGAAAACGATCCAACACGGCGGGCCGCAAGAGCAGGAACCCAGCATTAATTTAGAGGGAGCGACCTCCATTAAGTTGGAACCACAGTGATGCAACAAAGTATTCAACTGTTAACTATTGCAACCCATATATCCATATCTTGTTTGACTGCCCAAATTTGAGACACCCATGTGTCTGCTTGTATCCAACGAAGTTGCAATAATATTTATATACAACATAATGTATCTATTCTCCTTTCTTTCTGTTTTTCTACATGTTTATTGCGTTATTTTTTTATTTTCATTTTTCTATCTGTTTATCTTTCTATCTGTCGATCTGTCCACCTATACAAAGATAAAAATCAGAACCATATATATTTAACTATAAACAAATGTGTTTGTATTTATCTATATTTCCCTGTATCTATCTATATATATATATCGATCGATCAAATTATCTATCTATCTTTCTTTATTTCTATATGGTTTTTCTATCGATATATCTATCTATCTATCTACCTATCTATCTATCTATCTATCTATTTATCTGTTGAACTATCTATCTCTTCATCTATGTTTATTTATTCATCTATAAATATATATCTCTTCATATATATGTAAATATATATATATACATATATATATATATATTCATCTATCTATATATATATGTATATATATATATCTCTTCATCTAGCTGTCTATCTATCTATCTATCTACCTATCTACCTATCTACCTATCTATCGATCTATCGATCTATCGATCTATCGATCTATCTACCTATCTATCTATCCATCTATCTATTCATCTATTGATCTATAATCATATAGATTTTCCATGGTTGCTATCCGAGGAAAAACACGAGGGAAAACAAACACAATGAAACTTGGCCAGGATTCTCTTCTCTTGCAAAAGGATCCTTCACAATGCAGGAGCAACATGTCATCTCAAGGATATGTACCATGGCGCTTTCAATAGTTGCAGCTCTGCGAAAATTTGGTTGAACCATTGGTACCATTTATCAAGTCCATGACCCTCATCAACCTTTTGGGTCAAGCAAACATTGCGAAGCTTGTGGCTTGATGTTATGAAAAAGGAGCTGCTGTTTGTTTGGCGAGGACAGTGGTGAAAAGTGAATCAAGATGAATCTGTGCCGCGTTCTCCGGCAGTGCCCAGCGCATCAGCTAGGGTGCTTGAGCAATTGTTCAATGCGGTGCGATCGGATAGGTGAAAGGACCTTGTCAACAACCATTATATAATCCACTTCCGAATATGGTCGATCTCGAGTATATTAAAAGTGTAGATGCAGAGTGACAACACCAAATTGAAGGAACAAACGTGGGTCATCACCGACAATAGCATGGAGGGACTGTAGTCACCAGCCATGCGTATGCAGGGTAGCAAATGGGTAGTATAACCTCGTACCAACCTCGCCCAACAGTGCCCAACCATCATTTATCAATTAAATGTGTGTATATATATATATATAATATATATATATATAATATATATATATATATATCTAGCATCTTTCAATTGTTTAACAGACTATATAAATGATGATTGTAAACTGAGCGAGTTCGCACGCCTCTCCTCCCTGCGGCGCTGAGCGGCGTTCAAGGCAGCGGCCAGCTGCACAGCTCGCTGCTGACAGCGACACGTCAACCATCCTGTCACGATGGATGGGCTATGGAATCAATGGGAGATCTCCAGGATCCTAAAATGGAGGTACTGTACCATATAAGGCCATATTTTGTGGGGATATTCCCTTACATAGGCCTGAACCATAGGCCTTATATATGGTAGGTACCTCCAATTTAGGTTCCTGAAATTCCCATTGATGGAATTTGTTACTCAACGAGTTTGTCTTACTGGTGCTAAACGTAAGGAATGGATGGGAATGGGGGTTGCTGGGATTATTATTCATAGTTATATATTGTGGATGATTTTCTCATTCTCTACTAAGCACCAGTAAATTATAAAGGACTTATCATTGGTAAACATGTGGGGTTAGCAATGAACCCAGCTAATCCCGTGGCCCATCCTGGCGAGGGATGAACTACACTATAAATCATGGCTAAAACCAGCATCTGAAATGGGAAACTTTTTCCAGGTTTCCTGCAGATTAAAAACGATGGAAGTCCAGGAGATGGAGATGCGAAAAGGAAATCCATGGCTCTTCCGTTCCGAAATGATCTATCGATTCATTGGGGAGTAGCTAAGTTGTTTATGAGTAGTTAAACCTGTGGTTAAGCAGGGTCATAATCCATGATAATCCATGACTCGTGAGCACCTTGTTGTATACAATGTAGTCAATGTAGTAGCTTGTTGGCTGCCATCAGCAACTGGGAAAATTAACCGATAAAAAAAAGGCAAACAAATGGATTCAACTTACAAACTTGGACCCCCTAGTTCCGTTTGTTTGCTGAAGTAGAAACATCTAAGATCATCTAAGTATACATGTATCTACACAGATCCTAGGTATTTCCTGGGTATTGTAAACAAAGCTAGCTAATTGGGGGGGCACCACATTGTATTCCCAGCACATGGATCCCAGTACATAGGGTATCAACATGGGGCTACACCTCGGGGTGCCGTGAACCAGTTTCCCAAGCTATGGGATTGGTATCATAATTCATAACAACCCATGGGACATGGAGTTAATTGTCCCTAGCTTTAGTAAGTGCACCAGGGGGAAAACACCGACTTACCAACCAGTTAAGTAACTTCATGAGCCATCTATCCCTGGTGGTTTATCAAGTTGTACATGAGATATACCCACGTGTTTATGGTTTATTATCCAAGAACAGTCTAGTAACCATAGTTACAGCCCACTTCCGGAGCTGTACAATCTCATGTGTAATCGGATACTAAGCCATATATAAATGTGGAAATAGGTTTCCCGTGTATGAACCACTCTCGTTTCCTGGGATACACATCCAATAAATTGCAAGAGTTGCTGGCATAATCCCTTCAGTTGACCATTCTATCACTGGTAGATTTACCATGATTTACCTGGGATTTGGGTGATGCTTCGCAGGTCACAGGGCTAAGAATTCACACTACATAGATACCAGTGTTCAATAATATGAAATAATATTGTACCCGGGCATGCTATGAAAATACATTAGGGAGATAGAATTTGCTTGTAAAAAAACTGACAATTGGCCTTCTAGAAACTTTCGTGGTGTGCTGTCTGTTTCCCAAGAAAGATACCATCTGAACATTAGGAAGATCCCCTGGTATTGCTGATGATTGGTATGTTGAAGGATGTCGATCATGGTACATACCATGCAACTAATTTCTCTGAGAGATATGCTGGATATCCAGAGAGCGGGTTCCAACCTTGTGATACTCCCGTACTTGATCTATCCTCCAAGCACACTGCGCTCACTACACGTGTTCATATTACTCCATGTTGCCATCTTTCAGACTTTGAAGGTAGCTTTTCAGGAAAAAAAAACAGCCCGGTCCAAAAGTCTATCTTTGTGATGTACTGATATGTAGTGAAAAAAGTGGTTCAATTCCAAATGTTTGTTGTTGTTGGTTTCATTGCCAGATGTTTCCATCTTTCTTGGCGGATTTCCTCAGAATCCCGAGGGCTATCCCATCCCCCAGTAGATCCTCGTGCGGCTCGGCTGATGGTCAAAGCAGCGCGATGCCGTCTGGCAGCACAGTGCCTCACAGGGTGTCAAACAGGATGAAGATAAGCCGAACAAGAATGAGCTAATGGAGATAAAACCCCCATGCTTGTGGGTATATATATATAACACCTACAACTATGGTGTATTCACGCTCAATAGGATAGTGGGATTGATTCCAATTTGACTGTGCTTGCGGAGCAGCGTGAGCACCTGTTTTTCTTGGGCTAAAAGAAGCCTGCAGCAAGAAGTAGTTGTTACTCACTGCAGTCTGAGTTTGTAGTACAGATACTACACTTGTTCATAGCCATAAGGCCTGTTTCTGAAAACCCTTTTGCACTCCCCCTTTGGCGGTCCGCCAAAATCGCTATTCACGGGAAAGGCAACTACAGCCTAAAAAGCTGTCGCAGACAAATCCTGCTGACAGATCAGAGGCTTTGCTCTTATTAGATGGTGCAAAACGCCTGCATCAGAGTGGCACTTTAAGTGCACTCATATCCCTGAGGCCACCATCAAAGTTCCGGGTCTTAAAGACGAGACCCCTTGTACGCCTAGTGGCCTTAAACACTAGGCCTTGGAAAATTTCTACGGCCAGTCAGGCCCAAAGCTTCTCTCAGCTGTGCTCTTCATGGGCGAACTCCTCTTCCTCGTTGTAGTTCGGATCGCCCTCTTCTTCTCCATGGCGTTCTTCTTCTCCATCACTCGCATGGCCATTGCCGTCGTGCGTGCCCTCTTCTCGGCCCACAGCTTCATGGCCTGCTTCGTCATGGCCATCAGTTTCATGGCCACCAAGGTCGTCCTCAGGGATCACCTCGAGCTCCACCTCGACGTAGTCCTCTTCATCACCTTGGTCTTCTTCTTCTTCAATCTCCTCTTCATAGTTTTCGTCTTCAGGGTCTGCTTCGGGGTCAGATCCTTCTTCATCTGCAGCTGCATCTGCATGAGCTCGGCTTGTTTTGCCTTTGCCCTTGGTCCGCAGGAAGTCGCGGTAGACCTCCAACCCCAGATTGGCAGCTCCTCTTCCCACCGGGGCTGTACTTGAGCTCGAAGGTGCTGCGCTGGAGCTTGAAGCGCCAGTTGGCGGGTGTAGGATGGCATCTGCATCCAGGTACTGGTTCACCGCCACGGCTGCCTCCTCATAGGCTGCTTCTGCCCCCTCGCTGCCATTCCCATGGGTGGCTACAGCGCTTTCCGCTCGCCGGACTGCGGCGGTGGCCTGGCGATGGGGAGCTCCTATCATACCCCCTACCGTCCATACCCCCTTGGAATATTTTTAAAATATTCCGCTATAGTTGAACGTTGTTTTGGAAAAGTATTCTGATACGTTGCCCACGTATGGAATAATTTCCAGCCATTTTGCTTCCAAAAATATTCTGGCAATATGTCAACCTTTTGCTGGAAAATATTCCAGGTATATGCTGAGGGTATCTAAGCTGAACATAGCTGAACATGATGGTGTTTGGCACCATTCGTTCTGCACATGTTTGTGTCGCGCTGGGACAGATACATCATTTTTTCCCCAAGGGATGAAGCTTCAAAGGCGCCATCCCACACTGCATCCTACCCTACATATCCCTAAACTACATTAAACAACTTTGGAAATCTTTCTTGGGGAAATCCCTGTTCTCTCCTGATTTTTTTCCCAACCATTCATTTTTCACCCTATTTCGTCCATGTTCTTTTCATGACTTCCAAAGAACTCCCGATAGCATCCGATGGCCTTGCGTGGTAAGGGCTAAAAAGGGTAAGAAGCGCTTGGTTGTCACATGTTTTGTCGTGTTTTTTTTGAGGGGTTCCGGACATCTCCGCTACCCTTAGAATGCTTTCTCCTCTCAGGAAATCCCATAGAGTGGCATTCAACTTGGCTCTCTCTTGGAAGTGTTCCCAACCTTTCATGTTTCCCTCTATTTCTTCCATCTTCTTTTCGGCAAGAAGCATTTGGTTGTGATTGTTTTTTTCATGTTTTGTCCTGTTTCTGGGCTGGTTGGGTGGTTGTGGCGGCTACTTTTTTATTCGAAGGGTTCCGGATATCTCACATACCACCAGAATAATTTCTTCCCCAGTGGAAACCTCACAGGATGGCATTCAACATGGCTTTCAACATGGCTCTTTCCGGGAAGTGGCCCGAGCATGTCCCAACCTTTCATGTTTCCCTCTATTTCTTCCATCTTCTTTTCAGCAAGAAGCATTTGGTTGAGATTGTCTTTTTCATGTTTTGTCCTGTTTCTGTGCTGGTTGGGTGGTTGTGGCAGCTACTTTTTTATTCGAAGGGTTCCGGACATCTCACATACCCCTAGAATAATTTCTTCCCTGGTGGAAATACCACAGAATAGCATTCAACATGGCTCTTTCCTGGAAGTGCCCCCAAAATGTCCCAACCTTTCATGTTTCCCTCTATTTCTTCCATCTTCTTTTCAGCAAGAAGCATTTAGTTGTGATTGTTTTTTTCATGTTTTGTCCTGTTTCTGTGCTGGTTGGGTGGTTGTGGCAGCTACTTTTTTATTCGAAGGGTTCCGGACATCTCACATACCCCTAGAATAATTTCTTCCCTGGTGGAAATACCACAGAATGGCATTCAACATGGCTCTTTCCTGGAAGTGCCCCCAAAATGTGCCAACCTTTCATGTTTCCCTCTATTTCTTCCATCTTCTTTTCAGCAAGAAGCATTTGGTTGTGATTGATTTTTTTCATGTTTTGTCCTGTTTCTGTGCTGGTTGGGTGGTTGTGGCAGCTACTTTTTGATTCGAGGGGTTCCGGACATCTCACATACCCCTAGAATAATTTCTTCCCTGGTGGAAATCCCACAGAATGGCATTCAACATGGCTCTTTCCTGGAAGTGCCCCCCAAAATGTCCCAACCTTTCATGTTTCCCTCTATTTCTTCCGTCTTCTTTTCAGCAAGAAGCATTTGGTTGTGATTGTTTTTTTCATTTTTTGTCCTGTTTCTTTGCTGGTTGGGTGGTTGTGGCAGCTACTTGTTTATTCGAAGGGTTCCGGACATCTCACATACCCCTAGAATAATTTCTTCCCTGGTGGAAATCCCACAGAATGGCATTCAACATGGCTCTTTCCTGGAAGTGCCCACAAAATGTCCCAACCTTTCATGTTTCCCTCTATTTCTTCCATCTTCTTTTCAGCAAGAAGCATTTGGTTGTGATTGTTTTTTTCGTGTTTTGTCCTGTTTCTGTGATTTTCTGTGCTGGTTGGGTGGTTGTGGCAGCTACTTGTTTATTCGAAGGGTTCCGGACATCTCACATACCCCTAGAATAATTTCTTCCCTGGTGGAAATCCCACAGAATGGCATTCAACATGGCTCTTTCCTGGAAGTGCCCCCAAAATGTACCAACCTTTCATGTTTCCCTCTATTTCTTCCATCTTCTTTTCAGCAAGAAGCATGTGGTTGTGATTGTTTTTTTCATGTTTTGTCCTGTTTCTGTGATTTTCTGTGCTGGTTGGGTGGTTGTGGCAGCTACTTGTTTATTCGAAGGGTTCCGGACATCTCACATACCCCTAGAATAATTTCTTCCCTGGTGGAAATCCCACAGAATGGCATTCAACATGGCTCTTTCCTGGAAGTGCCCACAAAATGTCCCAACCTTTCATGTTTCCCTCTATTTCTTCCATCTTCTTTTCAGCAAGAAGCATTTGGTTGTGATTGTTTTTTTCATGTTTTGTCCTGTTTATGTGCTGGTTGGGTGGTTGTGGCAGCTACTTGTTTATTCGAAGGGTTCCGGACATCTCACATACCCCTAGAATAATTTCTTCCCTGGTGGAAATCCCACAGAATGGCATTCAACATGGCTCTTTCCTGGAAGTGCCCCCAAAATGTGCCAACCTTTCATGTTTCCCTCTATTTCTTCCATCTTCTTTTCAGCAAGAAGCATTTGGTTGTGATTGCTTTTTTCATGTTTTGTCCTGTTTCTGTGCTGGTTGGGTGGTTGTGGCAGCTACTTGTTTATTCGAAGGGTTCCGGACATCTCACATACCCCTAGAATAATTTCTTCCCTGGTGGAAATCCCACAGAATGGCATTCAACATGGCTCTTTCCTGGAAGTGCCCCAAAAATGTCCCAACCTTTCATGTTTCCCTCTATTTCTTCCATCTTCTCTTCAGCAAGAAGCATTTGATTGTGATTGCTTTTTTCATGTTTTGTCCTGTTTCTGTGCTGGTTGGGTGGTTGTGGCAGCTACTTTTTTATTCGAGGGGTTCCGGACATCTCACATACCCCTAGAATTTTTCTTACGTGGAGATATCCCACACATTGTCTCCTCATGTCTCCTCTGGAACTGGCTCCTCATGTCTCCTCTGGAACTGGCTCCTCATGTCTCCTCTGGCTGCTTTAAGTCCGATGATTTGGCGAGAACATTGGGGCCTCTATTGCTGCGAAAAGCTGACAGATTGCAGAGAGGCCACCGAAGGACTGGCGGAGATGTGGATCCTACGTGTGCGAGCGGATTGGCTGAGCTAGGATTTCTTCCATTTTCACTTCCATTTTCTTTTCATGTGCTTGCAAAGAACCTGCGTGGGAGGGGGTAAGAAAGGGCAAGAAGCATTTGGTTGTCATATGTTTTGGCATGTTTTGTCCAGTTTCTGGGCTTGTGGCAGCTACCTGCCCTGGCATCCTCGCCAACTTTGAATTTTGAGAGACTCTGGCTGCGGGCGGAAAAAATTGGGTGGCGCAGTCTTTCTGCTGGCATGGAAGGGTTTCAGCTAGCATCACGGTGGGGTTGTACAAACCAAATTTCAAGCCCTCAGTTAGCAAAACCACGCTGTCATATCAGGCTGCCTTGACCTTGAAGGATTCCGGTGCAAGTATTGCAGCTTTCTGCATACTACATGATATTTCATGCCCAAATATGTCAGACAATCAGAAAAAATATATTCAAAAATATTCCAGGTATATGGGGAGCTCAAGGCCAAAAATATTCCAGGTATAGTCCGAGGGGGGGGTATCAGATACCCCTTGCCAAAAATATTCCAAAACATTCCAAAAAAAATATTCCAAAAAACATATTCCAGCACCTCAGGGGTATACCTGGAATATTTAAGATAGGAGCTGATCATGCCCGGCGCAGCGACTGCGCCAGTTGCAGTTCGGCCGCTGGGTTTGCGCCCTTGCCTTGCAGGACGATGCGGCCCCCACTGCCTTTGCCCCCTTGGTTGGAGACGCGAAGGGCCCTTGGCTGCTTTCCCTTCGCATAGATGCGCTGCCATCCCGTCGTAGGGCTCGTCAGCGAGTGGGTTATTGTGGAATCCTCACCCCTGGTGCCCTTGCCACGACGCTCCGGCCACCATCTGACCGTGTGGCCACGCCCCTTTCGGAGCTTCTGGGGCTCCCATGCAGAGCTCTTGCCGACCTGGAACTTGTTCTTCCGTCCCGTCAGCTCATCGGATCTTCTTTTCATCCGATACATGAACTCCTGGGTGGCCGTCCCTTCCACAGAGTCATCCTCATCGTCCTCTGCTTCAGGTTCTGGGCTGGCTCTGTCATTGCGCCGTGGGTCATCCCCGTCTCCAGGGCCATCTCGTCCACCATCACCACCAGTTGCAGCCATCGCCTCATGCCGGGGGTCCCTCTGAAGAGGACGAGCCTTAGGTCGCAAGGCCATCTGCTCGTTTTGAGCCGCACTGGTTTCGTCGTACGGCACCTCCAAGATCTCAGCCTCTGAGGTGCTCGACAGTGTCGACGGTGAAGGCACCCTTGGCGTCGATGGCGGAGTTCCCCCACATATTGGTCCATCGCCAGCCAACCTGAGGATTCTCTGTAGAAGAGATTCTCCAGCATCTTCACCTCTACCTTGTTCTTGTTGTTGTTCCGGCGGCGGTGCAGGAACTTCTCGTTGAGGTGGACTTACCATCCTTGCTGGTGGTGGTGTCGGCATTCCAGCTTTTGCCCTTGACTTCGCCATTGCCATCGCCAAGTCATGCCGAACCACATCGCCCGGTGTGCGAAGATCCACTTCAGGGCCGCCACGCTGTCGTTCCAACCATGCCGTCGCTTCTGCCAGTTCTTCAGGAGACCTATATCTCACTGGCCCAAGATCCAGCGACATGCTTTGTTGCGCTGGTGCTTGCCCTTGTAGTCCTGGATGAAAGCCTTGAGGTCCTCTTGGAGGTCCTTGGTGTTGTTGCCCTCCACATCCAGGTGCAAACCCTTGTTGTCCGTGAGGTGCTTGTGGTCCATGGTGACCTTGTTGCACCCCTTGCCAACGAAAGCCAGGACAACATCCACCTCTCCAAACTCCAGCATATCCCTGCGGAGGTGGTGCCGGCAAATCCGGCTGTGGTGGCGGCATCCCGTGCTTTGGGTCCTGTTGGACCGTTTTGGCCCTTTTGTCTTGCGGCTGCTCTTCATCCTTTTTGGGCATCTCACACTGCCATGGAGGTGCTGATGGCAACCTTTTCATCATCTGTTGCATTTGCACCCACTCCTCATCTGTAAGCGGTCCAGATGCCGATGCCGTTGTGCTCCTCAGCACTGCTTCTCTGGTTTCACCTCTTTCTTGTTGTAGAGCTCTGCGGGCAATTTCTCGATCCAGCCATGACCTCCGCAGTGTTGCTTGGCGCAAGTTCTCATTCTTCTCCTTGCGCTCCTTGTCCCATTCCTCGTAAGAGAGGATTCTGCGGCCTGCTGCTTTCGCCTCCACAAACTGCCTTTCCGTCTCCTCCTCAGCAGCTTTCCAATCCACCGAAGATGGAGACGGCGTCCTTGGTTGAGGTTCTTCTGTCACCTCAGCTTTATTTTCCTCAGATTTTTTGTTCTCCTGAGGTTCCTTTGACTCTGGTAGGTCTACTTGTCCAGGAGGCTTCCCAGCTGCTTGCCGCTCTTGCCGCTCTCGTTGTAGACGTCGAAGGTACGCCATCTTTTCATTCCTTGTTTTTCCTGCGTTCTGCAACTCCTTGATGTCTTTCTCCAACTGCGTCACTTGTTTCTTCACCCGTACCCTGCGGTACTTCTTCAGCTTGGGTCCTTCTTGTTTCAGGACCTCACCTTTTTCGGCATCTCCAGGTCGTAGTGCTTCTCCATGTAGTTGATCTTCCCCTTGTTCAGATTTCCCAGCACCTAGTCCAGCACTGCTTGAGGCTTGGCCTTCCTGCGTCTGAACCGTCCGCACTGGTACTGCATCATCCCCTGAAGAGAAGCCCTTCTCATCGTCCAACACCACGCGCCTGATGCCCTCGTTTTCCTCATCCTGGGATGATTCTTCCACGCAGTGCCCCTCATCATCTGGCACCCGTGACACTTGCGATGCCGGTCTCAACGTCACCAATGAGGGAACCGGTTTGAGACTCACCCTCTTCGGCTTTGGTTTCCCCGGGCATCTTTCAAACAATTTGCCAGGGACATCGCGGTCTATTCGATCATCACGATCTTCTTGTCGACCACGATCACCTTGATCTTCTCCACCATCGCTCATCACCGCAAAGAATCGCAGAGCAGGTGGAGGTTGTCCGTCTATATTTGAACCAGGCCGCAACAAAGTCAAAACTGCAACCCGTTCACCATCAAAACTTTGCAAATCACCGGCAACATGTCCCAACGAAGTTCCCCTTGTAGTAGTACTCATGTTTTGGTTTTCTGAGGACACCGTGCTCCCTTTTGAGTAACCCTTTCTGTTTGGGGATATTTTTTGAAACCCTGATGCTAACCCGGAACCCTTACCTTTTCCACTCCAACCGCTGTCCTCGAGTCGGTCATGTCGGTCTTGTTTGACCCTTTTGGTCCGTCTCCTTTGGATCAAGCCCTTCGGGATGTCCATCAAGTCCAAGCCCATCTCCCCCTCATCCGCGACCAGTCGTGTCGATGCCGAAGTCACCGACGATCCCATGGCTCCATCAGCGGATGAAAAAAGAGACATCTTCCGAAGTTGTGGTCCTTGACCTTGACCACCAGGATCATCATCTTCGACCAACTCGAAGCTGCCATCGCCCTCAGCCTCCTCATCCAGCTGCGTTGTAGCGACTGGTTGGGTACTGCTCTGGCTTGAAGTGGCAGGTTGTTGAGGTTCTTCTGGGAGTCGCTGAAGAAACAACGTGTAGCCCGTCCAACCAGTCGTTTCCCATGATTCAGACCAGTTGTCCGCCACTTCACTGCGTCTTCCATTTCCATGGATCACCGTGAGCCTCCTTCCCAAGAGATTGCCTGGAGCTCCTCGGTGAACTGGATGGAAGCTTCGTCTCCTTGATGTCCGGTGGTTTCGCATCACCACCCGATACCTCTTGCCAAAGAGCTCCACAACATCCATGTAGTGCCATCCATCTTGAACCCGTGGAGGTTGTGTGAACAGCCAGTTTTCTGCAACCCTTCGAAGAGCCTCATCAACTTCATTGTCAGTTGGTTCTCGTGGCGGAGCTCCTGGAGGTTGCCGTTGTGGATATCCTTGTTGGCCTGTTGAACTGCTAGAGGAAGCACCTTGTTGTTGTTCACGTTGAACTGCTTGGTGAATGCTCCCCCGTTCAGCAGCGACTGCTCTTTGGAAGGCTTCTGCACGTTGTTTTGGTTGTGCCTCTTCTGCCCTCCTCTTCGGTCTTGCCTTAGGCAATGCCGCCTTAGGCACATGTTGTTGCATCCATTGCACTGGAGGAGCTTTGTAGTTGGGAGGTACCTGCCCAAGGTGTCGTAGATAGGCATTGCCGTGAGGGTCCCCATGCGGGAATGGCACCCCAGGGTCTGCCTCTGAGTCATCATCTTCGATGGGATCATCAGGATCACCCTCATATCGAAGTGCGCTCACTCTCGGCACCTCAGGCACTGATTGCAGCCTTCCAGTCACATGCACTGATTGCTCCTGCAGAGCACCTTTTGGTGGCCTTGACGACTCTACCCCATTGCTAGCACATGGTCGCGCCCGATCCGTGGATGGACATCCAGGGACGTGAGCTACTCCCCCATACCCTGGAAAGAAGCTCTGTGAGCCATTACAACCAAGATTTTCTTTTGAACCTTCTGCCGTGCTGGCTCGGCTTTGTGGATGGGGTGGATGTGCCGCTTCATCCAAAGTCCCTTTTGGGGTTTGGCCACTCTTGTGGTCCTTCTGCGGTCTTTTTGCCAGTCTTGTGGTCTTCTGACTCTTTTCTTCCTTTTTTCTCTTTTCATTCAGCTGAGGTCCAGACGCCTCAGCAAGATGCTCAACCCCTGGTAGTAGGTCTCCTCCATGATGTAGGTCGAAGCCTTCTTGTTCACATTGAACTCCATGCCGTTCACTGCCAAGGAGTCGGATGTACGCCCTGGCGTCCCTCGGGCTCCGCCTCTTTTGCGTGGCAGGCGTGGGACAATGTGCACTGCCAAGGGGTCGGATGTACGCCCTGGCGTCCCTCGGGCTCCGCCTCTTTTGCGTGGCAGGCGTGGGACAATGTGCACTGCCAAGGGTCGGATGTACGCCCTGGCGTCCCTCGGGCTCCGCCTCTTTTGCGTGGCAGGCGTGGGACAATGTGCACTGCCAAGGGGTCGGATGTACGCCCTGGCGTCCCTCGGGCTCCGCCTCTTTTGCGTGGCAGGCGTGGCACAATGTCGCCTCTTTTGCGTGGCAGGCGTGGCACAATGTGCACTGCCAAGGGGTCGGATGTACGCCCTGGCGTCCCTCGGGCTCCGCCTCTTTTGCGTGGCAGGCGTGGGACAATGTGCACTGCCAAGGGGTCGGATTCTTGACATGTTGGTTCGGATGTATGCTTTGGCGTCCCTTGGCACTCACTCACTCACTCACTCACACTCCCTTACTCTCTCACTCTCACTCCTCACACTCACTCCGTCACTTACTCACTCACTCACTGACACTCTCAATCACACACATACACACAAAGATCGATGGATGGATGGATGGATAGATGGATAGATAGATAGCTCTCACACAACCACACTCACTCACTCACTCACTCACACACACACACCCACGCGCACACGTGCACACGCGCACACGCGCACACGCGCACGACAATGCATATGATGCAGATCCTGAAGAATGAAGTTGCCTGATGATCAAGGCGAGAAACGGTTTGATGTAAGAGTGCTGTTACGTATCATCTAGTCATCGTATCTGAGCATTGTCCTCGACCACTGTGTGCCACATTGTAGCTCCACAAGCAAATCACAAATTCACATACATGTATCATTGTATGTAGATTGACTAGCCGTCGATCATGTATCACAGACAGAGAGAGAGAGATAGATAGATAGATAGATAGATAGACGAGATAGAGAGAGAGAGAAATAGATAGATGGATTGATTGATGGATGGATGCACGGATAGATAGACAGATAGATCGATCGATCGATAGATAGATAGATGGATTGATAGATAGATAGATAGATAGATAGAGAGATAGGGAGAGAGAGAGAGAGAGACATAGATAGATGGATGGATGGAGAGATAGAGACATAGATGGATGGATGCATAGACAGATAGATAGGTAGATAGATAAATAGATTGTTACATAGATGTTACATAGATAGATAAATAGATAGATAGACAGATAGAGACATAGATAGATTGACATAGAGACAGATTGACATTTGGTGTGCTTCAACAACGTGAAGTTGCCAGATGATGAAGCATTGCAGCAAGACAATACAGCCACCTCGGCCATGCGAGTGAAGCGATCCTTTGACTGCCTTTTGTCGAAGACAGATACATCTCCTTTCCAAGTGAAACTTCGCATGGCTGGTCCGGCTTCGGTTGTCAACTGGTTGCTCCAGGGCCGTACCGGAGAAATCCATCAAGTGGTCTTGGCCCAGACAGAGCACATCGAAAAGTAGAGTGTTCTCTGGCATGTCCCCGTGGATGCAGCCGCCAAGGACACCGTCACGGCCTACTTTCACCGACTGGCCACGGCAGAGCTGACAGTAGATGACCCCCAATTGAATCCAAATGGACGCTTGTCAAGAGGCTTCATGTCGTCAGAGACAGCATGCCGGAAGAGGCACGTAGCTCCACAGCTTGGACGAACACACTGCCGGCGTCATCCGAGGTCGCAGCCACCGGATTGGACGAACCGATGTGAACTGATGTTTGTTCCGCAGCAGTCAGTCGGAGATTGGTTCTGAAGCGTCTTGCTGATTTTCCTGGCTCCGCATGTTTGCGCAAGCATGCCCAGTCGCAGCCACCCGATCCAACGAAGAGATGTGAGCTTTGGCTTGTTCCGCAGCACTCAGTCGGAAACGGAACTTGAAGCGTCTTGTTGATTTGCCTCGCTCCGCGTGCTTGGGACAACGTAGCTGCTCACAAAGACATTTCTCGGATTTGGCTCCTACATTTTCTGCAGTTTTGTGCAACTTCACGCAACATGTCGACTTCGCAGAAAAAAAAGCAAGGCATTTCGACATGTCTGATTGTTTGCAAGTCTAGCATGGCTTCTGGTTGCATGCTGCGTCGCCATGATTGAAAATTGCGCAAGTCTGTGATGCTCCTATGCATCTCCGTTGTCATGAGGCCACGACCCTGGACTCGAGCGGACAGGCTCCGATGGATCACTGAGCTGGACCGTTCCAGTGTTTTCACGAGCTGGGATCTCAGTGTGATATTCTCTGTCGAGATTGTAGACATCAATCTGGTTTGGCTCACTCTTCCTCACTGACATCAATCTGGTTTGGCTCACTCTCACTCACTCTCACTCACCGTCACTCACTTTCCATGCGCTCCACCGACCGACCATGAAAGTTTTGCAGGTCTGTGGTGCTTCTTTGCATCTGCGTTTTCGTCAGGCCAGGGCCCTGGGCACTGGTGGGGGGAAGAGAGCGATAGGCTGCTGCCACATCTTGTTGCAGTCAGCGATTAGAGTTTATAACCAAAAGATGGATACAGCCTAGGATAAGAGTCTCAGTGCAAGGTACCGTCAGGACCCAGGACCGACCATGAAAGTTTTGCAGGTCTGTGATGCTTCTTTGCATCTGCGTTGTCGTCAGGCCAGGGCCCCGGGCACTGGTGGGGGGAAGAGAGCGATAGGCTGCTGCCACATCTTGTTGCAGTCATGCGATTAGAGTTTATAACCAAAAGATGGGTACAGCCTAGGATAAGAGTCTCAGTGCAAGGTACCGTCAGGACCCAGGACCCTAATCCCAGCAAGATTATGGAAGGGAGCATCAGGGCAACCCCATTATATGAGATCGTGGTATTGACTTTGTCCCATTATTTGATATCGTAGCACTGAGTTTGCCCCAGCCCACCGACCTCCGCCTCCTGCCAGGTCCGCCCGTTTATATTTTTTGGGGAGATGGCAAACCACCTTGGTTGGGGGGCCCCAAAGCACACGCCCGTCATTGCATATCGATACACGTTGGTTTCGCGTCGCATCGTTGTCCTTCTTTCTGGTTCGCATGGAAACGGGACTTCGCCACCTTACCCCTCGACACATGCACACACGATACAAGGTATACGTGTCCAGGCTCCTCCTCAGGTCTTATGATTTTAAAAGGAAGTGATGGTGTACCATGGCCTTGCCATCAGCCACGGTACATCTATTGTCACTTCCTCCCAATTGAATCTATGATAACCTTCGGCCTGTAACCCCGGTTCCCCCCGATCTCTTGTTGTGGGCAGATAGGCCTCTCTCTGGACGGACGGACTTTTCTAAGTAAAAGAAAAGCAAAAACTATTTTCTGTTGCTTCTTCAAAGTGATCCCCTTTGAGAAGGTCCATTGACCTTTTTTAGGATTGATCGAGTGGCCTCAAATTGATGGTTGACGAGATCATTTTGAAGAAGCAAGTAACTAGCTATTTGCTGGAGAAGAACATCACGGCGATCACCAAGGTCATCACAGATGTGTGAAGAAAAGGGTGAGCAAGGAGAACAACAGCTACCTTGCTGTTTTGAAGCCAGGAGAAACACCTCGCCACTGCCTAGGCGAAACAGATGGACGCGTTACAGTGGCTGGCAATGGTGTCATGTGGTTCCCACCTATCAGCAGACAAACTCAACATGTACACGCACGAGACGTGTGACTGGCTATCTGTCTGCGAGGGTATCCACCTCCGTCCAAAACGCGACGGACGACCAGGTTGTCCCCGTGCGCGCTTTGGTTCAGCTGCTGCAAGCAGTGATCGCGTCAAGCTGTTGCAGGACAATCTCGGGACTGACAAAAGTTTTAGTTAGGCTCGCCATGACATTACACACTTGGTCACGTATTGTGATGCGGTGCATATCGTCGAATCATTGTCTCACAGCTATGGAATATTTCGATTTGACAACCTTAGCGATTTGCTTACACTGTTCAAATATATATATATATATATTATATTTCAAATATATATATTATATATGTAACTATTGCCCGTTCCTATTACAATATTCTCAGGGGCTAGCGGCTAGGATGGTTCCCCCACCTTGGCGGGGGGCAGGTCGGTTAGTCGCCTGACTCAGCACCTCCGTGAGCAACTACTCCAAGGCAGGCTCTTGCCTCTGGGCTGCAGCTCCAGTTCCGGGAGTTTTGACGATGAGTTTTTTTTAAAGAAATTGGACGAACCGATGTGAACTGATGTTTGTTCCGCAGCAGTCAGTCGGAGACTGGTTCTGAAGCGTCTTGCTGATTTTCCTGGCTCCGCATGTTTGCGCAAGCATGCCCAGTCGCAGCCACCCGATCCAACGAAGAGATGTGAGCTTTGGCTTGTTCCGCAGCACTCAGTCGGAAACGGAACTTGAAGCGTCTTGTTGATTTGCCTCGCTCCGCGTGCTTGGGACAACGTAGCTGCTCACAAAGACACTTCTCGGATTTGGCTCCTACATTTTCTGCAGTTTTGTGCAACTTCACGCAACATGTCGACTTCGCAGAAAAAAAGCAAGGCATTTCGACATGTCTGATTGTTTGCAAGTCTAGTATGGCTTCTGGTTGCATGCTGCGTCGCCATGATTGAAAATTACGCAAGTCTGTGATGCTCTTATATGCATCTCCGCTGTCATGAGGCCACGACCCTGGACTCGAGCGGACAGGCTCCGATGGATCACTGAGCTGGACCGTTCCAGTGTTTTCACGAGCTGGGATCTCAGTGCGATTTTTTCTGTCGAGATTGTAGACAACAATCTGGTTTGGCTCACTCTTCCTCACTGATATCAATCTGGTTTGGCTCACTCTCCATCACTCTCACTCACCGCGACTCACTTTCCATGCGCTCCACCAACCGACCATGAAAGTTTTGCAGGTGTGTGATGCTTCTTTGCATCTGCGTTTTCGTCAGGCCAGGGCCCCGGGCACTGGTGGGGGGAAGAGAGCGATAGGCTGCTGCCACATCTTGTTGCAGTCATGCGATTACAGTTTGTAACCAAAAGATGGATACAGCCTAGGATAAGAGTCTCAGTGCAAGGTACCGTCAGGACCCAGGACCGACCATGCAAGTTTTGCAGGTCTGTGATGCTTCTTTGCATCTGCGTTTTCGTCCGGCCAGGGCCCCGGGCACTGGTGGGGGGGAGAGAGCGATAGGCTGCTGCCACATCTTGTTGCAGTCATGCGATTAGAGTATATGACCAAAAGATGGGTACAGCCTAGGATAAGAGTCTCAGTGCAAGGTACCGTCAGGACCCAGGACCCTAATCCCAGCAAGATTATGGAAGGGAGCATCAGGGCAACCCCATTATATGAGATCGTGGTATTGACTTTGTCCCATTATTTGATATCGTAGCACTGAGTTTGCCCCAGCCCACCGACCTCCGCCTCCTGCCAGGTCCGCCCGTTTATATTTTTTGGGGAGATGGCAAACCACCTTGGTTGGGGGGCCCCAAAGCACACGCCCGTCATTACATACCGATACACGTTGGTTTCGCGTCGCATCGTTGTCCGTCTTTCTGGTTCGCATGGAAATGGGACTTCGCCACCTTACCCCTGGCCCTCGACACATGCACACACGATACAAGGTATACGTGTCCAGGCTCCTCCTCAGGTCTTATGATTTTAAAAGGAAGTGGTGGTGTACCATGGCCTTGCCATCAGCCACGGTACATCTATTGTCACTTCCTCCCAATTGAATCTATGATAACCTTCGGCCTGTAACCTCCCCCCGATCGCTTGTTGTGGGCAGATAGGCCTCTCTCTGGACGGACGGACTTTTCTAAGTAAAAGAAAAGCAAAAACTATTTTCTGTTGCTTCTTCAAAGTGATCCCCTTTGAGATGGTCCATTGACCTTTTTTGGGATTGATCGAGTGGCCTCAAATTGATGGTTGACGAGGTCATTTTGAAGAAGCAAGTAACTATAGCTATTTCCTGGAGAAGAACATCACGGCGATCACCAAGGTCATCACAGATGTGTGAAGAAAAGGGTGAGCAAGGAGAACTACAGCTACCTTGCTGTTTTGAAGCCAGGAGAAACATCTCGCCACTGCCTAGGCGAAACAGATGGACGCGTTACAGTGGCTGGCGGTGGTGTCATGTGGTTCCCACCTGTCAGCAGACAAACTCAACATGTACACGCACGAGACGTGTGACTGGCTATCTGTCTGCGAGGGTATCCACCTCCGTCCAAAAC
>CAMXCT020003117.1:0-75665 GCA_947184155.2 Cladocopium goreaui | reverse complement strand
TCCGGAGAAGGTCTGGGAGGCTTTGGTGCAGAGCCAGGTGAAGTTCAACAGGGTCCTGGAGCGAAGAAGGTTCCAGGACGCCTTGGTGCAAAGCCAAGTCAGGTTCAACGGGTTCCGGAGAAGGGTCCAGCGCTTGGCCTCACAGCACGCTTCAGAAAGATTTGCAAGAATAAAACGTTGCGGCTGCTGGGGATGCCACCGAAGCTTATTTTTTTTTATATTATGTATCTATGTGTGTGTGTGTATCTATGTAAGGTGCACCATGTGGTGTGATGTGATGTGATGCGGCTTGATGCGAGGTGATGTAATGTGTTGGGGTGATGTGGCGTAGTGTTGTGCAGTGTAGTATTGTGTAGTTTCTGGGTGCGCACGCATGTTCTATTTGTTATTGCATGCTATGTTACTTACGGGCATGTTTTGTTAAACGTCAATTTCTGTTGTGATTTTCCGTTCTGCATGTAATGCAATGCGATGCACATGTAGAAACTACAATTATCCCGTTCTCCGATGCCTCGACTTATTGAGTTACCCGCCAGGAATGGGGTTTTCCATGGCAAGTCCACTGCGGGGCCTACGTGGCGTTTTTTTTCACGGCCGCCATCTTATTCTGTGTGCTGGAGGTCGACCGCGTGAACGCCGAGCGCACGGCGTTGGAAGCAGAACAACTGCGGAAGGGATACCGAGGCGATGAGGATTCTACCAACCCATAGAATCAACGACTTGATTTTTGAAAATTAGTCCCAACAGCGAATCTGTTGGGTTTCAATCTCTGGGGGTGACTGGTGACACGAAAATGCACGCCCCGAACCGGAACAGTCCTGGAACCTTGCTGGAACCTTTCGCTGTTGGGTTGCAAAGCTGGGTTAATATGAAATTATATGGGGATAGAAACAGAATTTTAATTGGGACTTAAACGACAGAATGAAAATTAATGCTGTCGTTGGGCAGAAAATCATCCAACAACTTTTTGTTCCGAACTTGGGAAGTATAGTGTGTCGATTGGGCCCGCATACTGACTACGTTTCTAAATTTGTCATGTTCCCTTATAACCTCAACAAACCATTGGGGCCCGCTAGCTCTGGGTGGAGGAAAAGGACCATGAAACACGGGAACATATGGGGTTGAGAAATAAAGAAAGCAAAAAAATCACCAAAAAGGAAATACACTTGAGGCAAATCGATTTGAAACAACAAATTTTGGATTGTAACGGGTTTAACAGAGATAAAACCAACATGGGAATCTGATCAAACATGGACGTTTCGATCCCAGAACTTGGCCAAAAATGAACTCATTGTCAACATAACATGAGTTGTTGGGTAGAACCCCCTATGTTTAGATTCCCATGTACTTGTAGCATCTTGTAGCTATGTTAAAAACTTATTCTCTTCCCATTTTGGCAGTGTGGGACCCAATGGAGGTTCGATCCACTATGCCGACTGCACGCAGCCGGAAGATGCGCAACGGATCCGACACGAGATTGGATGCAAATCGGATGTGGTGGACTATGCCGCCTCAGTTGGATTGGCAGATTTTGCTGATGGGGGGATCAACATTGGCAATTTTGACGGGAGATTTGATGATAACCCATGAATTTTTAGGATGCTTGCTATTTTAATCTATTTTGCAAGAGAATCCTGAACATATTTGATATTGGGATGCGCAACTGTAAATCCGGGTGAGTTTCCCATTGATGTCGATGTTGGAACGGGACATTTCACAGTTTCCTTGGACATCCGCCTATGTCTGGCGGAACCCATAGAGAAGTCCTATTTGTTGTTGATCAAACCGTATTCTGCATATTATTCCACCATTTTCCTTGGCAGAGCCAAGCGTTTTTTGAATGGTTTTTTCCTGCAAGGCCATTGATGTGCTGCTGTCTGCAGGGATGTCCACCCCAGCTTTACGAGACATTGCGCGAGAGGGAGTTGATATCCAGCGAACCGCATATTCAGGGGTCGCCTCCAGTGCTTTGGTCAAAACTAAACAGGATTCAACTGGTTCAACACAAGATGGGGAAAACATTGGATAGCCGCCGCGTCTTAAGCACCGTTGACATTTTTCTCCCAAGAATATATTTCACCATATTTCACCCAAAAAAGAGGATATCAAGAAATCAAATGCCGATTTCAGCCTCCAAACCTGCACGCCAAAGCCACAAAACACTGCTGAGATACTTTCACCCATGGCATCATTTTGGGGCATCATTTTGGGGCACTGCCAGTTGGTTCTTTCTTGTGAGTGTTGTAAAATGTCAGTTTTGTTTCTTTGTTGCTAAAACCCCCAGTTGTTGGAAACACCCCTAGTTATACCCACTCAATGCCCTCATTTTTGTTTGCTAGATCCTAATCGTGGAAGATCAAAACTACATTTCGGCTTGGCAGCAAGTATCACCACAGATTTGTAGAAAAACATCACAACTTCAAACTTAGTGTGACTTTTGTTGGGCAACATCCCCAACAAAACCATACAATCCCAATAACAATCATCAAATTTTCACTGGGAAGCACGCCCAACAACACTTTCAGAAAATCGCCAGGTGTGGTGTTGCTGTTTCCCGTGGATTTCATTACCTTCACCTTCGCAGTGGTGGAAACCATCTATCTGAGAGGCAACTTTCTCCGGATGCTGCTGTCCAGCATCTGCATTCTGGAGCGCCTGATCTTGGCCACCCTGATCTACAGGAGCAAACTGATAAAGATGGAATCTGCAAACTGATAAAAGTGGGTATGACAAATATAGGAATTATATGTATATTCTGGGTATTTCTGGGTGTTAGGTGATTTGTGGTATTGGAGTACCATTGGACCCCAGATGATGCAAGCGTCAAAATGAATTGTTCTATAAAAGTGACCAGCCATGTGTCCATTGGTCGTTTGTTGGTACCCCAAATTGACCTGAAGAGGTCGTTTCGCTGGAGGAGGTCAGCCATGCTGGTTGAAGCTTCATCAATCATCTAGTTGGGGGTTGGATAAATTGGAAGCGATATGACCTGAGAACAGGGTTCTCAGATATGTCCTATTTCTTTTCACTACTGAAACATCACTTTCCGGTGGTCCCGTAATTAGTGGTGAACCTCCCCAAAGGGTGGTGTTTTTAGAGTGGCTGCAAAGGAACCCTGTGAGAATAGTGGAACCAAAGCGCGCTATGGTTACCGACCATCTTTCCCTAGGATTATTATGTTTATTTTACGTAAATGTACGTAGATCATCATAGATCATAGATTTCATAATTTTCTGTTCATTGGCTTCCCATTGCAGCTTGAGGGACTCATGTTGCAGGCGCTCCATCGACGAGCGGTGCTTTATTCTGAAGGTCATGGATAAGATCGTGGCAGCTTTGCTGATTTCCTTCGTTGGCTTGTGCCTCATGCCGACGGTGACCATGCGCAAAGTCTCCAAAATTTGGATCATTGGGTCCAACATTGGCTTCTCGGATGGCGGTTCAAGGTTCATCGTTTGTGGGGGGTATGTAACCGACACATAGTTGGGGTATACTGGGTATACCGAACCTATAACTTATTCATCCACTTAGGTGTTTTCTGAAAACTGCAAGGTGGGTGGTTTGCAATGGTATTGCCTCCTGGTGGTTGAAGGGTTACACATCGTTGGGGGAAGCCACCAATCATAAGTGGCTTTCTTCCTTGAACATTTACCATCTATGACGGTCAAGTATGATGACTCGGATGATTAATGGTTTGTTCTTCCAATACAATATATTTTGCTTTAGATGATTTTGTAGATTTACGCAAGGATGATTGAACATCACCCCAATGATTTAAAAAGCTCCAGAAATCGAACCTGGTAATTTGAAATCCTTCCTCCACTTGTTTAATGAACAAAATCATCTGTAAGTAGATATGAATTTGTGTTTTCCATCGTCGTTGCCGGAAAGACCTCCCAGTGGAAACATCAGGCTTTGCTTTGATGATCGCCTTTGCTGTGTTGGGCATTCGCGGAACAGCCAAGCTTCCCATGGGATTGCGCCCTCGCCATGCTGAGGGATGCCTAAAAAATTGGGGACGAATGGCTTAACTTAAAATAGGAATCTAAATGGGGAAAAGTGGGGTCGTATTGCCCCCCAAATCGCTATAGTATACGAATCTATACGAATCTGATATCCGACTATGAATGCGTGTGTTTTATTTGGAGATTAAAGCGATTGGGGGTATGGAGTTGGGATATTGACCCCATATTTGATAGTGCCAGGACGAGAATTCTAACCCCATAGAACTCCATTTCGATATGGCTCAACATTATTGATTCCCCAAAACGGATAGGTAAATGATAAAGATGTCCAATGGTGCTCCATTTTCAAACCATAGCGATATGAAACGTAAAATATCGTTCTCATCCATCTCCAAGTCAAAACCAGTGGTTTGCTGGCTGAAATCCACATCAACTCTCCTGGGACAATTTTGGTCAATCCTCTGGGTGAATAAGTGGGATACAATACGATCCTCCATGATCCTCCTAACCATCGACCAACAAAGAAGATCATCCCACGGTGATTAGATCAGCATCCTGGAGCCAGGTGCTGGTTGCAGTTCTTCTTTGCCCGGGGCTTAACCTCCTGTGCCGCCTGCTGCTGCTGCAAATCTTGCGAGGCAATCGGCGATCGGGTATTCCCCTGGATGCCGAATCAATAGGGGGATATCGCTGGGAAAATCAGCCATTTACCAATGATTTTCACGTTAAAGGCGGTTTCTGCCAGGATAGCCTGCCTGTCAACCATTTTGTCCTTGGTGGCCATCGTTTCAATTTCAATCAAGTATTTCAAGCATAGCAACTCCAATAATGATCCGCAACGATTACTCATATTTGTTTGTGTTGGTGGCTGAAACACCAATCAGTATATATATATAATATATGTATATACACATTATATATATATATACACACATCATATATATATATAATTAATTAGTTAATTAATTAACTATATAATACTTCCAAGTGCTCCTTTGGGATGCTTTCAATGGTTTCCAAGAAAAAGATGCAAACACAGATTATACAGTAACTCAGTAACCCATATCCTTCCACATCACCTGGGATTTCCAAGGCGGAGCCGTCCTACGACCCGGAGCATCAGAGCCTCCGGAACTGTTCCGACTCGGAGTCCGGATCCTCCAAGGAGACGGATTGAGCACTGAGCACTGAGCAGCACTGAGCTCCTAAGGAGCCAACGGCCATGTTGGTTTACCCTGGATCTGGAGCCCCAGATCAAAATTTGGATTCCCCCAAATTCAGATGATTCATTGAATTTTGACAGTCATCAAACATCATGAAATTGATCACAAATTGTGGGATCCTTCAAGAGGCCCTGAATTTTCCCTCGTCAGCATGGCCGACAGCTGGGGGAAATGATGAGATTCAGCGGCTGGGCTACCCATCAACTGGATGTCACGGTCAGAAAAAGTTGAATGACTTGGTCCTTCAGTGTGGATGTCTCATGCCGAAATGGGATGTTCAACAGGGGAATATCTAGGCAGACTTTGGTGAATGGTAACGACCTCCAAAAAGACGGCAATCCCAACTCCTATATTTGCCCTGGGAACTGGTCTTAGTTTGAAACTTTGGTACCCAACCACAAAATAGCCCAGGAAAGCCCATGTTCATTGCCCCAAATATGGTACAGTATTGACTCATCCAAATACTACGTACAGTACCACTTTGGTCCTTTGGTTAGTTGCACACCATTTTTCCGCGGTTTTCAAAAGCCACAGGTGCTCCGCTGGGTTTCTTCGTGAACAACACCGTCCTGGCGCTGCTGACGGAGTGCGGCATGCCAGCTGGGACCTCTGACGATTGCGGATGAATCCAGTGAGCGAAAGTAGGAACGTCACTGGGTGGGGTTGAACTTTAGGCATAGAAAAGGCAAGTTTGGCCACTGACTTGAATCGCCCAAAAAAATCCATGACCAGACTATTGGTCTTCTCACAAAAGGGACAAGCCTTGATCACAATGTCAACATGGTCAACACCAATAGCCCCCGGTTGGTCACACGAACCCCAGAGATACCGGACATCTTGGCACAGGGATTACGTGAAGAATGTCCGAAGCACTGCCGAACCACTGTTGGTCGATGGTGGATTTACTGCCAGATTCATATAAAATATATAAACATGAACACGATTATTGGCAATGGCTGGGGATGATATCAGCAAATTTTTGGATGTACAGAACTGGCAACAACCTGCGGCGTGTCGGAATTCAGGTGGTTGCCTACTACTACTATAATGCCCTCTGCTTGCGAGGGCCTTGGAGCAGTGGCCATGGTGAATCCCTCAGTCCTGACCTCAATGGATCCCACAGCGAAGCGCCAGAGGCCCTTTGCCATGTACATTTTCCACTTGCACCGGCCGCAGGAGGCCAGAAATTCCTTGGGTGCCACTGAAATCAGTGGATAGTAACAGTTCGTACCTCACTGAGTTTGCTTACTTGTGAGTATATATATATTATATTATATATATTATATATATATATTATATTTTATATATACACATAATCATAATTCTTCATATTTGTACCCATTCTCTAGTTGATTTGCTTGGGTCATTGCTCCTGTTTTTCCGCGGCAGGTCAAGGCTGCAAAGGGCAAGGGCTGTGAGGTCTTCATGAACTCCATGTATCATGCGATGGATTGGCTTCCCTATATGCTGGTGTCACTGGGCTGGTGACTAACTTGTGAATGCGGTGAATGGTCTTGTTTTTCCTGAATTTTCATGAATATTCTATGTTTACAACCGTACTATTTGATGGATATTGAATGATATTGATGAATCTTTGATGAACGCTTTCTGACTGGTTGATTCTTAGCCGTCTTAGCCGTCTGCTCAGGTGGTTTGTCGCCAAGTTCATTGGTAACTTTGTCCTGGAGGAGCGACGCTGACGACACGGCGGTGGGCCATGAAGGGTCGCCAGTGGTAAATAGATCAATAACTATAGTAACTATAACTTACCAAAACTGGAGATATCTATCACATATACTGCATATACTGCAACTAGTTGTATCATGTTTCTATGAATAACTGTAATTTATGGTGCAGATTCATCTGCACTTGGATGGACGAAGATAAACAATCTTATAACTGTGGGGCTCCATCTTGTGAGGTTATCTACCAGCAAAATTTTGGATGAAAGAAGCCAGTTCCCGCTGTAAAAAAAAGCCTGGACTGCCCCAAAGATCGTGGAAGTGCTGGAAGTTCATGCTTTTTAGAGGCCTGTAAACTCCTCATTTTATGTTTTTTTTCATGGATTTCATGGGCATTTACTGAATCTAATGGGCATTTCACAAGCTGGTCATAGGGTACCGTTATTGAAGCGTTACTAGATCCTCGAAGCCCAGCTGATGGAGGATGGCTTCCCCTTGCTGTTCAACACCTTCAACACCCAGAAGGCGTGGTTGAAAGGGAGAAAATCGAGGAAAATCATGGAGAAATGATGGTCAATCGTTCTGAAATGTAATTAATGTTCTGAAATCTCTGGGATTTCAGCAAACTGAGTCTTGATCAAGCCAAGGATAATAGTGGAAAGGATCGAAGAACGCAGCAGCGCAACATTGGTTCTTTGTAAAGACTTGAAGAACATCCCATTTTTTCGGTACAACCTTCAACCAAAGTCAGCTCAAGCCTGCAAAGTGCCTTCATTTTCAATTGTAATATGGTCTTTGGAACCTCAGATGAATGAAAATCTAAGCACTTGGTTGATGACTTCTTCGGGCAGCCCGAACACAATCGAAACCATCAGGAATGATTTCCTCATATTAATCAATCTTATCCCATACATTGCATAATCTTTGGCAACATTGCTATTGTATATGTGTAGATGTTTGATGAATTAACCATAGTAGTGTGTACAATATTGCAGCCATGGGATAAATTAAACCCATTGGATTTAGATTAAATTCACTCTCTTGGATAAATTGAATCCAACATCCACCGACAATGTTATGTGATCACAACCCATTCTCCAACATCCAGTCCCATTAGAGCCAATTGGATCATTCATATATATATATAATATTATATATATATATTATACAATATTATATGGTATATGTATAATATTATATGGTATATTTATATATTTATACATTTGGTATTTACATAAATACATGTATTCTAGGATGATAACCAATTTGGGTTTCACATGAACCCTAGATCAACTTTCGCCACCATCCGGCAGGTGCCTATCATTGGAGCCCCCGACAGCACCGAACATTTGATTCCGCACCTTGGTTCATCTAGAAAAAACTATCAGTTTTACCCAACACAGGTTGAATTTTGCAATCCCAAAAAACTGCGTTTATAATCCTAAATAGATAGATTCCTCATTGTATTCCCCATGAAAAATGGGCAAGTAAGTGCGATCATTCGCCATTTTCAGACACATCCATGCAGTTTCGGACATCATTTGGAGACTCCCAAGACATTGGTTGGGGGACTTGACTGGGAACGATTTTTTTTTGGTTGCCACAACTGGAGGAATGCAATATGCCATGGTACGTTGTTGTTTTTGCAGGGCAGCTAAGGTTGGATAAGGTTGGCCATGAACAAATCATTGGATCGCATGATTGCTTCTACAACATGTTCTTCATCAGGCTTGGAGATTCACCACTGAAAAGTCATCTCTATTCAGCCAGCCTGTTCCAAATTCCAACGATTTTTCCAACATCAATGAGTCAGCACATCCAATGATCAATCCCTAAAAGAATCATGTTAAATCCCCATTTGATCCCATTTGTTGATGGTTTTTTCCATGTTTTTCCCAGCATTTTTTCCCCATTCGGCAGATATTCCATGCTTCCGAGGTTCACGTTGTACACCGCCCTGCTGTGGTTCCCAGCCATGGCCGCGGGCGATACCATCAGCCGTCGCGTGCCGCAATTCCTGGACGTGACGTCACTTGGACCTGGAAAGGGTTCGGCCGAAAAGGGACCTGGAAATGGCCAGCAAAATGAGCATCGATGGAGGCTTTTTGACGATTGGGAAAATGAACATGAACTTTTTAGAGTGGATTGTCCCATGCAAAAATGGTGATTTTCCATGTGTAGGTTTACCAGAGGGTACCAGAGGTTTTGAACATCACCTAAATGTATAAAATGTATATTAATTATTGGGAAAATGATAATAAAAAATCACCTATAAGGATCTATAATGAATAGTTCAGATTGCACTCAATAGTCTTGCAGGGTAGCTATACGGTGAGGCATTGGAAATTGGAAATAAAGTGGGTGCTAACCGACTGAACAAAACAACATTGAGGATGTGCGACATGTGTGAACAGAAGCCTGAATCCCGCGAAACATGTGCACTTGGAAGATGATGGCAGTTTTGTTCGGGCTCAACATTGAAATATTGAGGGCTGTGCACCAAGATGCCCTAGTAAAAGTCGCAACATTTGTAGCAGGGTGGATAGGTCAGCAGTAAGCACACTTTGGACAACAGATTGGCTGGGAACAGGTGGATCATTTGAGGTTCATTTATTTTTCTTAATTGTTTAAAGGTGCACTTTGGTACCATAACTGGAAGACAGAGATCTATCTGGCCACCAAGCCTCAGGGTCAACTGGAAGTGCTACACGTCTGGGCCTCAAGCTGCGGATGAACATCACTGGAAGTAGGGCACCCAAAAATCCCAAACTTTGGAAAGATTTGGAACATCACTTTCCCAACATGGCCATTTTGGGCTATCTACATCAGATATCATCAAAGAAGCACCACACTTCTAGGCAAACTCTGCCTTCGTGGTTAGGTATCTGGCCATATCAATTGTCATGTGCGTCGTGGGCGAGGTGCAACGATTGGAGGGGTTGGTAGACCTTGATTGGGGCTAATCATACGAATATAAGTGGACAATAGGCAGCAAACCTTGGTTTGCCCTTGCCAATCTTTAATGATAAACCTTTAAACAGTGGGTCTATTTTAGGCTTGCCATTATATATATATATATATACATATACATATATATATATATATATTATATAAGTACTATTTGGAGGCAAAGACACGATGATGGATGAATGAACCAACCCCATGTTCCTGTCCTCAAAAGCATCCAAAATGACACGACATAGCACAACCGCACTTAGGTCGATTCTATCAAGCCATTTTCATTGGCTACGGCCCCTCCCAAATCTTACCATTTTGGCTGGTTTGATCTCGTCATCCATTCATCTTGGAGCCATATTTTGCTTCAACTAAGATCATGATGCTTAGGTCCATGGATACCAGCCCCTTCCACCGGTAGGCGTTGGATTTTCTCCTACTTGCCTTGGTCACTGTGGTGGTGACTTGGCTTCAGGAGGTTCATTCCGAAACGTTGATGTATTGAGATGTGATTGCTATTTTTTGTGAGATTTATTGGGATATCCAATTCTCATTGATTCCTAAAGTTTGTTGAAAGACGTGATTCATAATGGTTGCAACTGAAACGGAGCTGATATCCCAACTGCATTCAGAAAGGTCTGGTTGCGATTACGGTGGAGATCGAGGGTTTTTTTCCATCGGTTGTCTGGGATGCGACGTAGTGTGTTAGCTTATCAATATCATGATCCATTGTGGGACTACCTTTCTTCACCATTGCAACTGTATGGGATAAAAGGTTTGAATGTGATTTTCATACAATTTCATTGGCTGTTCTTGGGATCCCGCTGTTTGGAGCATACTTACACATACATCTAGACACATCTAGATTCTATACATTCCAATAGTGTCATACATGTCAATAGACAAACATCTCAATTCCCGTGATATCACTGACATCACACATCAATTCGTGTCATATCCCAATAATTGCTGGTCATACACATATGTTTTCCCGCAACCGCAACCGCAACCAACAAGGCAGCCTTCATTGCCAATTTCGGAAATGGCTTCATCTATGGACTGTAGCTGATCTCAGCGGTTCAACCGGGCAGCTGACTTGCAGGTTGGAATATCATAGGAATGTTTTTGGGATGCAACAAGGTCATCCTGTCACAGTTAGATCTATCACAATAAACCATAACTTTTGGTCGTTTATTATATAAATAGTTGGCATTTTGGTTTTCCCAATATATCCCAATAGTTTACCTCCATTTTTTTTCACAGTATCTATTTTGGTACAGGATCATTATATCTCACTAAGATTTCTCAGTATATTCTAAACCAAACAAGAAATGATTAAAGAAACAATCCTCATAAACTTTCGTTAGATAAGATCGATCGATTCCAGTTTGCGGAGTCATATCCAATTTTGGGTTTCTCCCACATCAAGTCGCTTGTTTGCCGGGACATGCTCGGCGGATGACTAAACTTTTCAGACGGGAGCCAAGGTCTGCCAAGTTCATTGATTGGAAAATCGCGGAAGAGCATAGATACACTGCCTACAACTTGTGTCCTGCCTGCAACAAATGCTGCAACTACAATTAGCAGGAGATAAGATTGTGCATTTCATTTGTGCGTGTTTGTTTTGGAGCAAATTCATGCTGTGGAGTTTTGTTGAACAAACCAACATCTTAGTTAGGTTTTATCCAAGTTCGCTGATCAAGAATGACTCTCAGGTGGTGCTTTGTCGGAGACTTGGGCGGCTATGCTGGACAGGGTGCGCTGTCAGCATCTTGGTTGCATGGACCGCATGGAACTAAACAGTTTTAAACACCAAAGAAGCCGCCTTGACAAGTCTCTGCAACGGTGCTGTATGGGGTTCTGTCAAAATGATGGGGGAGGCCCTGTTCTACAGCCTTTTTCATGGGGAAAATGACGAGGGATGCCTGCGGGATGCCCCAGTTCTAGAGAAACCCGTACTGATCCAAGTTTGGGGTACAAGAGTCCCAGTATGTGGCCCTTCGTTCATTCGTGTCTTGTGAAGTGAAGATCAAGATCAACTCCTCAGAACAGGTGGTGAAATGTACCCCTCGGTTCACTGGTCATCATTTTCCCTATGGCCCTAAGAAAAGGCCATTTGGGTGGTATATTTTGATGGTAATTGTAGTTCCCATGAAAGAACTGAGTGACAAAGAGGATTCTGCTCGAACCAAGAACTGGTGTGGTCTGAATGAATTCTGATGGAGGTTGATGATCACACTCCAACTAGAAGTGCTTGTGCTGGGACAAACCCTGAAGTCAGTGAACTTTCAGCAACTGGGTGGAAGCCCTACAATCACCATTACACACATATGTAATGTGTATATATATAATATACTATATAGATTATATACTAGTTACTATATATATATGGGTACATAGAGGATGCTGGAGGATTCTACCCCTTCAGTGATCATCTAAACCTCGTTTTTCATCGGCGCCAGGTGTGGTTGGCCGATCAGGTGTGCAACGGAAGACACTATGCCTTCGTGTGCCATCTGAAGAAACTGCTGCTGATCTAAGGTGCCCGTGCCGGAGCAGCTGCCTGAAAGTTGCGCGATTGATGGTGACACCCTGTTGGCAAACACAAAAAAGTTGGCAATCATTTTGGAATCTGGCAAGTTTCTGTGAATGATCGCCGCTTTATAACATTGCACAGGTTTCAGTGTTCATTTCCTCATCCTTTTCTTTTTGGGATGATAATTTGAGGACCATGCCACTCGCCAGGAATGTTACCGTGGTGCTATGGGCGCCGCGCGTCAAGCTAATGCTGATCGCTGAAACTCGTGCGATCTTCATCGATTGTCGGAAAATGTGGCGATCCGGCAGTGATGTGGATATGGGTTTCTCTATGTTTCTCTGAACATAGGGTAGCCTCCTAAACCCTATTAGTGGTTAATCATCATTTTCCCTGTCAAAGTTGCCATAGATTGGGGACATATCCCGTTTTCAGATAGCTCGGGCTGCACAACATTCAGGGTACAGCCAACGGACTTTTGGTTCAACATGGTAGCTGAGAAAGCCGGATTGAACAATAACAAAGAAACTAACAATTTGATACCTCAATCAAACATTGCAATGGAAAACCCATGAGATCCGTTGAGATACATCATTTTAGTCGGAGTTTACTCCATGGCCTCACGTAGCAGCATAGCATTTGGCTGCGAGATCAACAAATTCCACACATTTCAGCAGAACACTCAGAATCCTCACATCAACCGCCCAGATATGACTGGGACGGCATCATTTAACCCATCAAACTAGCCATGAAACAAGCTATCGTCCCATATCAGAAAAAACCATCTAACAACATCATATATGTTTTTTCTTGAAAACTGCCATGAAGTTGCAATTTTGCATTGCCACACATGGCTACAATTTTTTAGGTACTTTCCCCAGCACAATTCATCGAAATCACCATCAGATTCGGGAAATCTCACCAGCAAATCACCATAAAATCACCCTAAATTGGGGTAATCCCCCAGAATCACTATAGAATTCACCCTAAAATCTGGAAATCACCATGAAAATCCCACCATAAAATTGGGAGAATCCAGCCCTTTTTATCGCCATAAAATCACCGCGCCATGCGCGCCATCCAGGAATCCGTGGCCAAGTCACGCCAGGCGGCGCTGGAGCGTACGCTGCAGCGGCAGGCAGAGGAAGAAGCGGCGCAGGAGGCCGGCTGTGATATGCCGGGGATATCAATGGTAATTATCTATACATATCTGGTTGGTGGTTTGGAACATCAATTTTATTATTCCACATATTGGGAATGATGATCCCAACTGACTTTCATATTTTTCAGAGGGGTTGAAACCACCAACCATATATATAATATAATATAATATAATATAATATGATATAATATATATAATATATAATATAATATAATATAATATAATATATAATATAATATAATATATAATATATAATATAATATATAATATAATATATAATATAATATATAATATAATATAATATATAATATAATATAATATATAATATAATATAATATATAATATAATATATAATATAATATATAATATAATATATAATATAATATATAATATAATAATATAATATAATATATAATATAATCTATAATATAATATATAATATAATGTATAATATAATATATAATATAATATATAATATAATATAATATATAATATAATATAATAAAATAAAATATGGAGGGATCTAAATCTAAATGTGAATATCATGGGGTATATAACAATGTAACCATCATCTGCCAGGCGCTGAAGCAAAAGAAGGCCTTAAGGCTGAAGAAGGTCTGACCGGTGGGTTATCCACTGGGATTACCATCCATCTTGGTTGATATTGCCCTTGATGTTCACAAACTAGCTGAACAAAAGTAGAATGTTGATGTTGAGCTACCATAATGGTGTTGGGATATGCACCATATTTGACTGTAGTCGATAATGGTTTATCAATCTCCAAACAATCACATTCAGTTTGGTTCATTGTTGGGTTTCCCACGTCGCTATCTGGAATGGTTTATAAACTACCTTGCCAACTTTTAAACATCTACAGTATAAGTATGGCCACAATATAGTACATAATGCAATATAATACATAATATATATATAACCCATGATTTGACACACGGTTGGAGGTACAGGTGGCCACCAAGGATAAGGGGATGATTGGATGATCGCAATGATCGCTTTCTTATTGGATGCTTGGACTCTAGATATATTCCGAATCTGTGGGTCCTTGTAGGATTGAATTTTTAATCCTCAAACTTTCTGGCTTGGTGTTTAGTCTTTCAGGAATCCATAGGTTTTTCCATAGTTTTTCTGTCTTTCCCAGCTTTTGCGGCTCCCTGTTCCGGAAAAACAAGGGCTGCATCATGATCGGAGTCGATGCCAGGAAAGATGCTTAGAAGCGCGCCATGATCTCATCCAAGTCTTGACCTCGGTACACCTGAGCTTCGTAGCTATGGAAAGATCCACCATTTTCAATGGGAAAATCCACTATAAATCCACCATTTTCAATAGCAAACTGTTAAATTACCAGAGGGTATGCCCTGTGATAATGTGATAGGAATCATACCCAAAATTGCTATTGTCAAGCAAGCATTTGTCCTGCTTGGAAACCATAACTGGAGGTTCCAAATCATTAACCAACCGTGTTTCGGAACAAGTGGCGCAAGCAGAACCCAAAGACTCATGGTTAGCTACAAGCACCGATTCGCGATTGTTTTCCGCTTGAACCAACAGAGATCATTGTTGGTGATTCATATCGCCCTTTTCTGATGGTCCAAACATATCTAAACCCATCATTGTTGCTAATCCATCCCAGAATCCCATCTTTCCTGGCTGTATATCCCGATGTCATCAATTCTCACATTGGTTTCTCAAAACATAGGTATATCATGGTATATCTGTATATCCGAGATTATCCCATTCTGATGATTCTGTTCTCATATCCCCATATACAAAGCTGGGCTTTCCCAAGATTTTCATAGAATTGGATGATGGGAAAATTTACAGGAAAGCCCTATATTTGATGGTAAAAACCATGGTTTCCTGTAGATTTTCCCTCAAACCAATCCAGTGAGATTTTCAACCCAAATCTTCTGACAGGCTGTGAACATGGCGCATGAAGACGATGCCTTGGACTGTCTGGAGGAGGCGCCATGATTTTCATGGGCGAAATGGGGGGGTTTAACGACAATTTTTCATGACATAGACCCGGAAAATGATAGGTGATGAGTGAATTGGAGGAAGATTAGATGGATGAGGTATCTAATCAAAATGTGGAAGGATCAACCGGATCATTTTAGATCGGTTTATCCGAAAACAATTCTCACCAGGGGAATCATCAGCCCCAGCAGGGGGTAGAGCACAGGTGATGTGCAAGTGCCAAACACACCAACAATATGTTGAACCATGTTGAGCCTAGAATTACCATCTTGATAATGTATGGGCAACTGACACCAGGTTTTTTTTTGGTTTGGTTGTACAATGAACTGAGATGAAACCAACACTACTGAGCGGCTGATCAATGCCGGGTGGTTTCATGGTTCATGATCAAATAAAACCAATGGAATATCGATGGAGCTGGAAGCCATCAAAGCCACCAAAGCTTAGCACATCTCAATGGTTGGACGGTGGACAGTACCAAGCCATATACTTCCCAAGCCATGAAAAGTGAGACCAGCTGTCAGCCTGTCAGCTTCATAAGCCGAGGTTTGGACAGCTCTAACAAATCGCTATGCATGAGATGTCCCCATTTGCTAAGGTAAATCTCCCCATATGTCATCGTTATGTCATCGTTATGTCATCGTTTCCTCGTAACATCAGATGCGTGGCCACCTCGATGTGTTGGTGGCCACCGATGAGTATGGCTCGACACTTCTGCATGAAGTGCCTTGGCGACAGCTTGATTCTTTCATGTGTTTCCATGTTTTTCCTCCTATAGTGGATCACTATTATTGAATCTTCCTATCTTTCTTGAACATGCAAGACATATCTTGACATATCTTGACATACTTCCCTTAAATTCAAAGCAAGAAAAGTGGGGATGATCCAAAACCTTGAGATATGGATCCACAGATGTGGCATCCATGGAATCCCATGGAACCATTCTTAGTATGAAACCCTCCATTTCACTGAATCATCATGTATACCATGTATCAACATGACATTGTATATACCCTCCAGTCTTAGAACCTGGCTGGAAATTCCATGAACATAACACATAAACCAACACATTTCGAGATGATGTTCCCATCGGAAAAACACGTGTGTTTTCCCATAGGTTTTCATGATTTTCCCATGAAAACTCTGGGGATGTTCCATGTTTTTCCCATGTTTTTCCCATGAAACACTGGGAACTTTCTATGTGTTTCCACATTTCCACCTGCCCGTTGTCCAACCGTCCCCGAATCTTCCAAGGCCTGTTCCCGCGGGATGTATCGCCTGGCAATGGCCGTGCTGGATGAAACCGAAGAGGATCTCCCCCCAATGGTGGGTGTATGGTGAAATCCATCATGTAAAAATCTGGGTCAAAATTCATGAAAAAAAAGTGATAAATATGATGAAATATGGTGAACATCTGAAAAATCTGGATCATCATGTGTCATGCCTTGAATCCCATGCCGGTGAAATGTGTTTTTTTTGGTGTGGAGGACCAGGAAAGTCTCTTCCAACTGGACTATCGGGGCCAGACGCCAGGGACCTCAGAGCTGTTCTGGTCCTGGTGGGGTGGAATGCCGGTGGGGTGATGAACCCAGGCCGCTGCATCGCGCTGCCACCGCAGGCAGTGGTGAGGCGATACTGTCTCGGAAGGTCACAACTGGACGGTCACTCAAATCACCTGGGAGAGAAAAACTTCCGCCGGAGATGGATGGATCAAAAGGATGTTAGTTCAACATAGTTCAACCCAACCTTGACTGTTTCAAACCCAGTCTTGTTGACGCGCAGATTTGTGCAGCGCTCTGCAAGCTGCCGTTGTGTCAGAAGAGTTTGAAAGACTCGGAGGGCTTCACAGCGTTGCAGGCGAAGCTGGAGTTGATCCAGTGATTTATTGCAGAATATTTTCATCGTTTTGGTGCTGTGCCCTGCCACGAAATCACTTGGCATGTTTCGCCGTGTTCGACAGGACCATCATCTTCCACATCATTTCTGGGGTTGCAAGATAGTTTTCAGGATCATACTCATGTATCACAAGCATACATCTAGATCATTTTGGGATGATTTACCAGTGTTTCCGATATGAACTACGAAATGGAGGTGGTTATATTCCAGTTCTGAGGTGTTTAAGCACGTCATTTATCTGGGTACTCGAACCAATGTTGCAAAACTCTCCAGCACAGCGAAGCAAAATGACGGTTGACTTGGGTGAGGCTCCGAATTGATCCGAAAAGTTCAACTAACAAAACTGCGTCCAAACGACCAGAAATGGGCATCCCCCAGTGATCTAACGCAATCTGATGTGATTTTGTCATATTTTGCTCCGGTTCAAACCATTGGAAAAGCGCAGCCCAAAAAAACGCGTGAAGCCCCAACCAGATCGCCCAGCGCTGGGGCTTCAGTGCGGCTGCGGATGCCATTTTTCGGGCTGGGAGACCCAGCTGAGGCTTTTCAGATCTTTTCAGGCTAACTGGAAGGAACATGCATCATCATGCATACAAATATGTATATATACAATATATATATATATATATCATATTTTATCATATTTTAATATAATAACATGTAGTTAGTTTGAAAATCCAGATAGGTGGTTAAGTTGGTAATTTTTCGGCTCGTACAGGTCAAGCCTCTAGACAATCCAGTACCCAAATGAAGCCACACAACAAGCCTTGAAAAAATGACAGTTCCGGAGGTTGAACACCAATGTTTACATAGGAAAAACATGGAAACACCCATATGGTGTTCATGGTCTGCAAAACCAAAATAAACGAAACATCATCAAAGCTTGGTTTGTGGACCACTCCTACCTTTTGCTGATGAAGGGCCACGTCGCTGTTTGGCTCCAGACCAAGTGGTGACACATGTTCCAAGAACAGCCCGACCCACGTAGCCACCACTCGAGCAGGGCTAGCAGCATCTAGCAGCCAATTTTTTGGCACCACTTGACCTGCAGATTTTGACAAGAATCAAGAAACAGCAGATATTAAATTGATGATTTCATGGTTCCACTTGCTTTCACCATGAATTTCACCATGATTTCACCATGAATTCCCCACTTTTCAGTTTGTATCCCATGAGTTTTGGCCCCTCAGACGCAACCATGGCCTGATCTGCAACGTCTAAAAACGACCGCGCCAACGCCACCATGACCTCTTCCTGGAGTGCGGACGGATGCTGTCCAGGCGATGACGTCCCATTCTACCGTGATTCACCATGATTGAGACATATTGATAAAAAATATATATATATATACATATATATATATATACGTATATATATATATATACGTATATATGTGATGATATGTGTATAGATACATATTGATATTGGTCAGTATGGTATAGATATATTATATATATATATCATATATCCCCATGTGCTGTGATGTTTTACCGTCTTTCCCTCCTGCTCGGACCTTTCGCCAGGGAATGCCGCATGCACGAGCTTAGCAGACCTACAGTCGTGGAGCTGGCAAGAAATTTGGAGCTTACCAGACCCTCAGCTGGCCATCAGATCAAGATCTGCTGCCATCTGCTGCTCGGGATCCACTAAAACTGGTAAAACTGGGACAACCTGATTGGGAAGATCTCTCCCGAGCATCCCAGTTGATCCCAGTTGCCAAGTCCTGCATCGTGTTGCTGCTGTTTCCACTTCCTTTTCTCATCCTGGAAGTTGGGAATTTGAACAAAAACACCGGAAAAACAATGGAACTAGAATTATTTGACCCATTTTTCTCATCATTTCTCCTACTTTGGTCCTTTTAACACCGTTCTTGGGTGTTTTCAACATTTTCAGATCTGTTTGGCAACCTCAAAACTGCCAGGTGTTTGGTACAGTTCAAGACGGAGCTCCTCCAGTTTCGGGAGCGCCGAAAAAAACCTGTCGTCATTTTTTGAGTCGGGTCAAGAAAAATCGGAATGCATCACTTTATGATTATGGATGGTATATGGATGGTTAATATACGTGCTGATACTGGGGAATTTCCTACCCCAAATATGTGTTTTTTTGCGGTCTAAAGTTGTTCCTGATAGCCACCTGACTTCGAAAAAGCCACAGGAGCTCCGCCTCAGACGGCAAAGTTCCTTTCGCAACTTTTTGGAGGAGGTTTTTTGTTCATGGGATGGGGCCGGATGTGACTGGATATTTTAGGATGTTGTGAAGCAAAGAATTGGGATTGACAAATGATACAAATGATATCATATAATGTCAACCCTGGATTAATGAACCCCAAACGGCTGTTGAATTGGGGGGGTACCATTTATGTACCATCTAAAGTGACTATTTGGAGGGTACCCCCTAATTGTCATAAACCATGGTTTAGTCTCATCCGGGGTTGACATTATGAGAGATTTTTCAGATTGGACATGGACCTACATGGTTTTTTCAATGGGCCCATTCGATGGCCAGATTGGGTACGGTCCACATTCTTTCCGCCCCGCGAGCACAGCTCTGGGACCATATTTTGGCCAGGATTGTGACTGGGACTCAGGGCCTCAGGGCTTTCCACAGCTTGTCACTATGGAATCTGTATCCATTGCCGAGTGCTCCATGCATTATATGGTATACAGTTGATTACAGTTGCATAAAACTAGGTCATTCCAACAGCATCATATTGGATTGGCCATGGCTGATTTCATGATTTTCAGGCAACACAAGGAATCCAAAAAAAGGGTCTCATGGTCTGGTTTGATTACCACAAACTGGCGATTTACAGCCAAAAAATATGGCAACATATGGCAACAATGTCTGAAAATAGGATACTCCTGGAATTTGATGGGGTCAATCACGGATACGGCGCGCAGGCGGCAGTGGTGACTGGCGAAAAGAGCCAGGAGGCTGGGATTCCCATTTTTTTTAGGTGGGTAGTAGGGGAATCCCCCCATGACTCCATGGTTGTGGTTGGGAAAATCACTGGAGCAGCCCAATTGGTATCCTATTGGTACCCTATTTTGGTGGGTCATGTCACGTTAAGAATGGACCCACAAGGTAGATCATTTCTGCTTTTTTTCAGGTGAAATACAGTTTAATAAACCATGGGATGGTAATTTTGAACCTCACAAGTTTCCGATATATCCATGTGATTCCATATCTACAGGCTGTACAGGTGTCACTTCCTATTGCTATTCGCCCTGTTGCATCATGTTCGTCTGCAGTCCTGCCACACCAATTCTGTCACCTGACCCTCTCCCAAGTGCCGCATTTTTGACCCTCCATCAGGATGCACTTTCCAGCTTTCCCCATCCATACATCTCTCTCTCTATATATATATAATATAGGTTTATAATGGATTATATAGATACAGCGTGGTAGAGCCACTGATCCAGCCAGCAAAATCCATACACGGTCGACCTCTGCGCATTCCGCACGGAGTCGTTCCAATGCGGTTGCAGAGGGTTGCGGCTTGTGGGTGGTTATGCTGTGGGATGGCTGTGCTGCTACTTGCCGAAGATTTCTAGACAAGACCCGCTGTCTACAGAACCAGGGACTTGTGCCACTACGTCGAGACCTTTTTGTTGCAACTAGATTTTGTTTGTCACGATGCTATGCTGCTGAGTTTCTCTGGTTTGACTGGGGAAGTGACGCGGTTGTATGCACATCCATATCATCCATTCGATCCTGCCATACTCACAAGTGCATTGCGCGTGACGGACAGTTGTTGGCGTCTGTGCAAATCCAGGGGCTCTTGCAGAAGTGAAAATCCGTCGGCTTCCCGACCAAAGCTAAGAATCTCCCAAGAATAAGGGCTTATAGTGTAACATAGTGTAACTATGTATAACTTATAGTTAACCCTGAATATAGGATGCTTGAATGGCCCCTCAAATCCCTCAGGCCTTGCTTTCGATTCTATGTTTTACATTGCTTTACACCATATTCTTCTACATCTATGTAGATGTGGGGGTGAAACATCGTGAAACTCTGGGGACCCAAAATTCCCGTTTTGTTGGGTCAGCCGGTCAGCCCAGCAACGCAATCCGCAGGTAAAGGCTGGAAGGCCTGAAAGACCAGGTGCAACAAGGGTGTCACAGATGGTGGTAGCCGCAACAAATTAGATTTCATAAGCCAGTTGAGAAAGGGATAGAATTAAGAATGGACAACTTATTGAGCACATAAACCACAAGCATAACCTGCAGTAAACCCTTCAAGGGTTAGATAACATTAACAATTTGAGCAGTCAGGACTTGAACCACCTTATTTTTTTTGGGGGGGAGGGGTCAATGCCGTTTCCAATTTTGTCCACAGAATGTCGGGCTCAAATTGTGCTCAAATCACCATCCGAGTCACCAGGACTGTTGTGATTCCCAGATCTCAAACTTTGACCCTATATTTATCCACCATTTTTATCCAGGTGTTTATCCATGTTTGGTGAATCCTCATTATCATTCAAAATTCTGGGAAAACCATCCACTTCTCTGCCACCAAAGAATTGCCTTCCAGGTGCAGCGGAACGAGAAGCAGTCGCTGCAGAGGACTATAACATCTTGCGATGGCTGAATTTCTCCGAAGATCTTAACTTCTCAGGGATCAAAATCATATCTGGTTGGTGGTGACTGGAACATGTTGATACATGTTTTATTGTCCATTTCATATATGGGATAATCATGATAATCCTTCCCATTGACGAACTCCATCATTTTTCAAGATGGGCACATTGCACCACCAACCAGATATCTTCATTCATGTACTGCGACTTTTTGAAAAAACCACCCAGTTTTTTTGGTGAACTCTCCATTGTTGACACTGATATGGTAAACTAACATAGCTATTGAAAATTGCCATTTATAGTGGATTTTCCCATTAAAAATGGTGATTTTCCATAGTTACGTTAGTTTACCAGAGGGTATCGTTAATGAATTCATTGAGACTACTCCATCTTTTGTTGATCACAAGTGAATCACAACTTCTTGTTTGTTGCTTCTATAAATCTTCATTTTGGCAACGGAAATCAACGGAAATCCATCAACAAATGAGGATTTCCATAGGACTTGCCACTTCGTCTCCAGGATTCAGATGAAACCGATCCTGGCATGTGTCATGCTCAGTATCTGCCATGGATATGATGAACATTGAAGATGGTACCAACAGACAAATGGATACACATGGGGGATTTCACTGGGAGAGAAAAGTTACAGGAAGCTCCTGACAGCAATGATAAAACATGTAAAACACACAAAACCACAATTCACATCCATTTTCTGCAATTTTGTCCTCTTAACAGCTGACTGGGCGCCATTTTTGTGAGGCCGGAACTTCAACCGGTGACGCCCAGACCCATTGCAGAGGTGCACCATTTCGGGCGTTTGAAGAAACATGGTGATTTTTTGAACCAACAAACTGTGCTTTCATTTGACCCAATTCCCAAAATGGGGATTTTGAACCAGCAACATTGTTTGAACCGACTGGTGAATGCTTGGCTTTTTTTAAAAGGCTCACCTTTTCGTGCTTAAGCAGTGAGACCCGTTGACTCAAAGATGTTCAAAAGGATGTTCCAAATTTCAGGAAGCCTATTAATGTGATAAACCCCATCATCAATCTGCCATAAAAATGGCTTTTACCACCCATTGATGCGAATCTTGGAGAACATGTTTATTGGTTTCGCGGTTTACCACATTAAAAGACGGCCGAATCAGAGGTCCCCCAGACCCTCGGGAATATTCCTACGACAAATGCGCAACCAAGAAGATTTAATGCTAGGTATGCTAGATAATGGTTAGTTGTTGACCAAGCAGTATGAAAAACGCGCCTTTTTCTATCCCTGTGTTTTGGTTTTTGCTTTGCTGGTTAATACTTTTCCTTTTCGACCCACTAAGTTTTTGGCCAATGCCTGCTTTATCCAGTTAAGTTGTAATGTTCCAAATGTTACGCTTCGAACTGATAACTAATCTAGATGGGTATAATAATTGTAGAGTTGAATGCTGCCTTTGACCCATATCCATCTTTCAAATCTCACCAGCTACTTTATGAACCACAGCTAGGTGCCAACAACATCTCAGCTCGACTGTCGGGCAGCACAGAAATGCTGGTCATTGCTGGTCCAAGTGGAAAGATATTTGACACAGAAGACCATCAGATACCATCATCAATGAATATAAGCACATCATCAAATATATCGATGATGGTCATATATCAAATATATTGAATGATATCAATGATGTATATGGTCACCATATGGTCATATACACCATCATCAAATATCAAAGATATGTGTCATTCATCGATGCTTGGGGAATGATGCCCCAAATCCCCGGGATCATTTTGAGTCCAATTCCTGGGATGACGTCAGCTGTGGAAGGGAAGGCAGCAGCAAAGGCAGCAGCAAAGGCATAGCTGGCCACTGGGTTTCATGATTTATACAGTTTATACATGTTTATACATCAATGATGCCAAGTTTTAAGATTTTAAGAGCCTATTTTTTTGGATGACTATGAGCAGTGGCGACTTTCATGCCAGGTATTTCTTTCCTGTTGATAGGTGAAGCAAACATCTGATGTTTGGCCATGTCTCCATCATTGGAATGGCCATTTTTCATCATTTTTCAATAAAGAATTCCCAACATTTGTTGATCCAGGCTTACTACCCTCTGGTAAACTAACATAGCTATTGAACATGGCCATTTATAGTTGATTTTCCCATTAAAAATGGTGATTTTCCATAGTTACGTTAGTTTACCAGAGGGTAATTACCCACATCATTTTCACCAGGGACCAACAGGTTGATCCCTGTCGATCATCGCCCCAGCGCCCAGCGGCCTCTCGCTCAGTTTCTCCCAGCGATGACAGTCCTCCAAGGCTCGGCACCCATGTTTCGAAACGCAACGTTGATCCAAAGATTGTAGACAGATAGGCATCTGCATCTGCATAGATGTAGAAGTTGTTCATGTATCATCTATCCAAGTGTTCCACTCTCCTAGGATTTTTTGGTGCAGGACCCAGCTCTGGTCCGTCAAGCTTTCTGGTTGTATCCCCACTAGTCAGAAAAGACAACGCAGTTCTCAGGGGTCCATGTAAATTTTCCCCATTCGGCGGTTTGAATCATGCAAATAACCCCCATCCCTAACCGAGATATTTTAAGTTGAGAGAATGTAAGGAACCCTGATAAAGAAATATCCCCCAATGCATTCATGGATCTGGGATGCTTGTCTACCCAAAACTAAAGGAGATAGAATGGGAAAAATAAAATAACTTGAATGTCTTGGTGATTTGGTACCTCCATTTTGCTTGTCGCCCCAATGTTTTTCGTTCTGTGAACTAAAGCTGTTTTGGTACACATGCTCCATATTTTTCTCCAAGCGATGGAGATATCTTGATACATGGGGAGAGGCTTGGACTTGAAGGAGGCGACTTCAACAAGTGCTGGGGCAGGACCCGCATGGACCTGAGGCAACCAATCCAACCAATTCCTTCTGAAGATGAGCAATTCCATTGCTGTCCCAAAAATGGGGGCCTGTTCGGCCACAATTTCAGGTTTATTGAATGGATCACATTCCATCGGATAGGGGATCCCACCCCGCGAAAAAGCGGGGCCGGCGTCGCCAGGGTACCCACGATTATGATGGGGAACCATTGAAACCAGAGACGTCGGGTGACTCCAAATCCATTGCCGTCCTTATATAAGACATGGCTCACAATGTCGCTACAAAGATATCTCTGCATATCTCACGTCGGTCCTATCCTTACCTCCAGGAACGCTTTAAAAGATGCCTTAAAGGGTCCGGAAGCTCAATCTGAAGAGCTGGTCGGCTGATCTGGAAGAAATTGGTACCTCCATATTTCGATCATTTTGGGGCAGATGATCGTCATCCATTGGATTTTCTTTGACAAATTGACAAACCCTAATATATGTTCATAGCATCACAGCAGTCAAAAAAACGGGAGAGATACAATACAATGAATACAATGAATATCTCTGAATAGTTTGGAGGATCTAATGTTACCCAGGTTTTTCGGGGTAATTTTCGTGTCACTTCCATGAAGTCCACTGGTCGCTTGGGGCCACCACTAATCCCGCAGGGTGATGCAACGAAAAATGACTCCTCCATGTTTCACTGCTCAATCGGTTTGTTGAGAAATGGGGCATTTTTTTAGCCTGCCCCTTTGGATTGGGGACTTTGAATTGGGGAACATATCAACATATCAACATCTCAACATCTCAATCATTGGGTTTTGGGGGGTATGCTGGGTATGCTACCCGATTCTTGGACATTTGTGACACCCGAAGTGACGAAGGCATGGACGCCGAGCGTACCTGACGAGTCGACGACTCGACGACTCGCCAGGGGCAGCTTTTGGCGGGACGGGGTGACTGTCATGCTATCGTGATGGAAATGATATTGGGGATAGCCAGAAAGACCAGGAATGATGGATTCAGCCAGCAGATATGGTGAATTGTTTCATATATATATATATACATAAACCCAAACAAGGAGTAGATAACTGGTTGGTAATCATAATTCAGAATCATGATTCATTTCTTCCCTGGGTTGCTTAAATGGGATATCGAAAGGAATTGTGAAGCTGCGAAAGGATTGCACACTGGTTACTAAGTGGGATGCACATCCAAATATATCGATGCTTTTTTGATCAACCATTTGCCGATCAGCATCAACTTCTGCAAAATTCTGTGGCTCGTTCCCCAATGTTTGACTCAGCTTACGTTCATTTCTCGTTGATAATTGATACTGTAAGTGTTTGCAATCGACCGATCTGATCCCTGAAATTCTTAGGATTTAAAAAGGTAAGTTTCGCTGCAAAGCCCACATACCCTCGAAGAGACAGACATCACAAAGGACAAAGGATAGGTTTTGGTGACGCAAATGTTCTTGGGTGACGAAGCCATATAGAAACCGGTTGTAAGGCCTGGTTATATTGTCACCATATGTCACCCACATACTCAGCATGTAGATGTTGAATTTTGCAGCTGTGCTTTCACGCTTCGTCCTGTGGTTGCGTGCATGCCCAGAGTGCCCAGAACTGGTTTTCGCTCGAAACCAACGAATGAAAGTTTGGATGCGCAAGGCTGATTTTCAATCGAGGAAAAGTGCCATTGGACTAGTTACTCATAGTAGCTGAGCTTAGGTGACCAGCAAGCAGCTGTTCCTTCCGATGGTTTGGGGATGGGCCAATACTGAATCAATACCTGCGACCATCCTTGTGGGGGATGAACATTCACCCGAGTGCTAAATGGACTCATGAGCAATTTCAACCTTTGGAATCTTTGGACATCAGCCCCAGAGTATATCCCTGCTTCCAAGGCTTCCAACGTGAACAAGTTTTGAAAATTCTCTGAAAAGAACCAGCAGTTGATGGACAAAAAATCATGTTCTTTCCCTATCACAATGAAAATATCAAAACACAAGCCACTGATTTTAGCAGATCTTCACAACGTCGAGAATCCTCGAGAATCAGCAGCCCCAGCCGGGGTCTCCCGGCTCGCAATGGTGCCAAGGGGGTGCAACAATCATACGGTCTCCATCAGTAGGAGCAATGACACTTCAGAACTCCATACAGGTATGGCATATGTATGGCATATGTAGTGAAATCGGATGTTTTCAGCCAAACGCTGGCAAAAACGTGGCAGTTGGGTGTTCACAATTCTATCTTTAGGTTGGTGAGATTCCGTACTCACACTTGCCAAAGCCTGCAGTCCGCGGGCAACTAAAGCCCAAGGTTATACTCCCATGTCCCCATTTGAACGAATCGTCAACCTCTGCTTTATCCGATTTCGATTTGTACTCACCATGGATCTCATTGCTTTAGTTGGATGAATCAAGTACCTTTGCGTCCTAATCCAAACACATGACCGCTAGTTGTGACCCCTTTTTGACTCAGCTGAATTCACCCGCTGCTGACGGAAGTGGTGCTTGGCGTCACACATGAGCAACTTACTAAACCAGAAATTTAGGCTTGGACCAGAAACCTGAACTGCCGAGAATGCGAAGGTATTTATGCCAGAAAATATCAAACATCATCAGTTTTTTTTGGGCGGTCATATGGGGACTATTTCCTATACAGTATACTATACTCCATTCAAGTGGATAAGCGCCATTTATGGTGCAGCCGCCCAGCTCGTCACTACATCAGCTGCGATTCCTGCGACTCTGAAGCGGAGTGCAGGCAGAAAGAGGTGGCTAGGCGTGGTATTGCTGGGCGCACCAGAACTGAAGGCAAGTTGCTAGGTGGGGTTGTCTGAGAATATCTGAGAATCTTGGGAAAATGGACAAAACATCCACAACCTTGATGGTTGATGGTGAATCATAACATTGGCGTTGTACTTATGTCTCACAAAAATGGCTCTTTGATGTGTATAATCCCATTTTCAGGCAAATTGAGGTGGGTTTCAAGGGACATATTCCACAAACAACCAAGACAGCAGGGCCCCCAGTTCTCCATTGCCGGTCACCGAAAATATCCCAGCCGCACAGTCAAATTGTCCAGCTGAGAGCCATGGATCGCCATGGAGTGAACATCCAGAGGCATGGTCAATGGTTGAATGGGGTACATATAAAAAAGCATCACTTACAACCCAAACGACAAGCAGAAAAATGAGGCTAAAGTTCTGCATCCAAGACCCAAAATCGGGGCAAGAAGATGCTACTGATCCGTGGCTTGTAACGTGATAGAGTTACTTGTTTCCCATCCAACATGTTACAGTTTTTTTTCAAGAGACCTTAAATTGTTCTTACGATTTGTTCATCCAACATTTGGTACGTGAGTATCATTGATTTTCACCAGCTTTTTGGCAGCTCCTGGGTTGTGCCATGACTCTCAGAGATGTGCCGGCAGGGGCAGCCTGGGATTCGCCTAGGAACTCCATGAGGCGACTGAACCACAAAAAAGGCATGGTATTTATCAGCCACCAAATGGATCAATGGGGGATTCGAGGTGTATCTACATCGTGTTTCAACCAGCCTGGGAACGCCAAATTGCCGGATTTTGAGCCACTCGGTGATCAACCGTCCAGAATGTTTGAACAAAGATAGCAACACCAGGAGGTGATGCTTTCGTTGTGGAAACAGCTGAGGAAATGATGTTTTTTTGGCTAAAAGGAAGTGGTAAACTACAGGAACCTGGCAGATCTCACCATCCAGGGTATGATAGTTTGAGCCAACTTGTGGATAGACAGGCACACAAAGACAGTACTCAAAATTGAAACATGAAGTCCTAAACGGTGCATTGACTGAGCCACTGCGGACCATATCTTGTCGTTTCCATGACGCGTTGCGTGTGCTGCGTGGAGTTCTGGGGATGCTTCCTTTTTGGTGACCCCAATGACATCGTCGAAAATAGCATTCACATCCTGAACGTCTGATTTGGGCTGCTTTGGGGTTGGGATTTCTGAAGCCGAATTCGGTGATTTGTTGTTTCTCCAGTCTATTCTGACAACAAAAAAGTGTCATGAGGGTATCAGTGGTCACATCCAGGGTCCTATCCATCATGGATTCCATGGATTCCATCTATATGGGGTATCCATGGGCCATGGGTATCCCCTCATTGTTCGCTCATACCTTCGCTATCGCCAATTTCCCCACGATCTCTACACCTGGACGAATACGGTGCTCGACACAGAGCGGCCGACACAGAGCGGTGCATCGTTTTTACACAACGGCGCCAATGGAGAAGAACAAGAGTTGGACGATTTCGGGTTGCCGGGTTGGTCTGAAAACAGGGCATCCCAAAATCTCATCCTAAATCATCATCCATCAGACGGCGACTTTTTGTTCGGGGCACACTTTTGGAGGCCCCCATATCATAGCCATATGATAGCCATATGATAGCCATAGGTGCAGCTTGGCGAGAAAATCCTGTGGGTCAAGTGAGTCAAGTCCTCGTCCTGAGGCCATCAATCCAATGCCTGAGCGACTCGGCTGGGATCTACCCGGATCCACATTGAAATGCACCTCTAAAAGAGCCTCGGGGATGATGGAAGTATGGTTGAAGTATGGTTGATATTGGTTGATTCCTGTCTATACTTTGTCTATTCTGATCTATTGGTGGTACATGTTTGGTGGTTCAAATCCTTTGTTTCGCATCCCAGCAGGCCTGTGACCAGGGCTGGTTTGTTAACGTGCTGAGTGGGGAGCAATCCCCTATTTCCGGCATGGTTGGATGACATAGTCGACATAGTCATGGAGAAGATTCCCTATGATTGGATGATGTTGAAAGCAGACAGCCATGACTTATCAAGACCTCAGGTTTTGTGGACTTGATTCAATTTGATTAAATTTGATTAAGTCATTTGAAAGTCTCCAAGTTTGGAGCGGCTTTAAGTTTCAGTCTGGTGAAATCTACAGCTTTTCTGAATCTCCAGGTTGGAGCTGCAAGTCTTGGCACCACCAACGCCACCCGAGGAGGAACCGCCGAGCGGTGAAACCCTGGTGGACAATTCATCGCTTAAATAGCTGGGATTGGAACGGCAAGAACGGGGACATCCCAAACCATATGTTACTGGTTGGTGGTTTGGAACATCAATGTTATATTTTTCCATATATTGGGAACAATATAATCCCAACTGACTTTCATATTTTTCGGAAGGGGTTGAAACCACCAACCAGGTTAGTAAAATGTATCTCTCTATACTTTCCCGCATTATAATTAGGTGTGGGTGTTGGTTTGGGGTTTCCAGCATCATGTCAGATGTCGCAAAGCATGGCACCGCCCGACTCGCACAGACCAAAGTGGAAAAGGCGACGAAGGGTCGGTATTGGCCTCGGAAAGGGGCTTTGGGAAGCAAAATCCAATTGCGTGCATCGGTCAAGTCAGAATTTCTGATTGTTTCCTGATTTGCTGACCAGACATATGACATGTAGGATTTCTTTAGCTAATTGAAATCATTATTTCAGTGATTCTCTAGTGACTCTAGTGATTCTCCATGAGTGATCACCAGGAATCGGAAACTGGATGATCCTCCCGTCCAAGGTTGAAACCCGGCAGGCGAGGCGGTTCCAAGGCGAATCTCCCCCGGTTTTTTGGAGGTTTTCTTCAGCCTTTTTGCATCTTTTTGCCCTACAAACTGCCGTTTAATGGACAGGAAAAACGGGATCACCCAAAACGCCAGGAAAAGCGCGGCTCCGCGGCTTCACAGGAGATCCCAGATCTGGCAGCGTGGGATGTCATGGTGGGTGACACCAGGCATGCGAGGCGATCTCTGATCCAATTAATTGAATCAGATCACTTTACTACGGAGAAAGTGCACCAAACCATATAATTTGATAGGAGCCCCAAACTGTTTTTAGCGATATTTACCGAACTGTTCATGATATATTCTATAGATTATGATTATAATGATTATAGATTGCTACAGGATAGTATGATCTTTGTATCCAATCGTACCAAGCGGCTGCGGCAGGATAAACGCAGCTCCCTTTCCCGAGGCTCCTCGCAGGCCCCGGTTGCTGGGAACTGTGGATCTCCAAAGAGAACAGAAATGCAGTCGCAAAGATGGCAATGAGATTTAATGAGCATAGAGGTTATAGTTATAATTTATTATGTATAATTATATATGTATACTAATTATGTATAATATGTACAAATAAATGTTCCTCTTCCTCTGCGGCGGGGGTCGGCGGCTTCATATCAGAAATACCACGGATGGCTTGCCAGGGCGGCGACCGATCGGGTTCAGCACGCTCCTCGTTGAAAGAGGCGCCACTTTCAGTCACCACATGGGCTGCGAAAAAATGGGGGAAATACCATTGATGTGGGAAAATGATCATCAATTATGAGATATTGCGAGCTTTCGGAGAAATGATCTGATTTTTGGAGAAACCCGAAGTCGGGGAAGTGTGGCAATTTTCTTCTTCGAAAACATGGATGAAAGAGGCACACATGGGATGAGGCATAGGGTGCTCAGTTTACTTTGATTGCATTAAACAATGGCTTCAAACCATGAGATTTTGAGGTCCTTTGTTTTCAACTCAGATGAAGCTTGAAGCAGCAACGGGTTGGCAACAAACACAAATGACGCTGAACAAGGCAGATAAGATACGGATATCCCTATATCCCCTGAAAACGTTTGTTTGCTACTAACATCTGCAACAAAAACTGACCCGAGATTCGTAGATTCAGAGTCTTGGATTATGTTGGATGTGATGGTGAACGGGCTGTTACTGCGTTCATGAGAGTGAGTAAGAAGTTAATGGACCCTTAGAACGGGACTGACTTATGCTACTCACAAGCAGGCATATAATATGATCCACTTGCTCAGCGAAAAAACCTGACCTTGCAATGTTAAATTAACCGTTGGTATCTAAATTTCTCGATGATTTCCCCAACGACTTGGAGGTTTTCGGACGCCAATTGGTAATTTATTTGGAGGATCATCCCGCGAGTCGCTGGTAGAAATGGAACTTTTAGAAAACATGGAGTATACAAACCAAAATTGTCTTTGCAACCAAAAAATGCTGATAAATGGGATGTAACGTGATGCAACCATATGTATCCCATTCAGGAACTTTAGGATCAGAAGGGTGATGACATGTGATGACAACCCATTGCGATTTCACTACTGGATGATCCTCCGCAGGGGAAGCGTTCGTCACTGAAAAAGCAGGGGGAGGCATCGGGCCGGCAGCCAAGTTGCTGGCTGAGAAGGGCTGAACATTGCCAATTGACTCATCGAAACAAAGAACTTCTAGTCGCCCTGTGTTGACTGATTGATGGTTCTAAGTATTTATGGTCTATGTTTAACATGTTTTAACCTTAGTTGGCATGATTCTCCCAACGGACTGATACTTTTCGAGATGCCTTGAAACCATCACCAACATCTTTGGCGACCTTGGTCAAAGCCTAAATTCAAGTTGCGCTCCACGCATTCGCACCACATCCATTGCATTTCTGCTGCTTCAACCCCCAGTTTTGGTTGGTTCGTCCCCATTTTGCATAGTGAAACCACCATTTTCCCACTTAAGATGGCAATGGGAAAGAAGCTCTTATATATTCCATATTCTTCAAGTACCAATTTTGGGTACCAATTTTGGATGAATAATTTCTCTAAATAACAACGTTTGTCCATTTTTTGGGATCAATCCTCGACCCTCCCAGGGGTCCCAAAAAACCAGGACCGTCGCCGCTCCTCTGGTGGCGCCTCCAACAGTGCGTCGCGCCTTTCGCGGATGAGCTCGCGACGCTTTAAACCGCAGGGGAGGGAGCCGTGAGTGCAGGATCTGCTAGGCTTCTATCATGTATCAATATGGCTATGGATCAATACCTATTAATACCATTTTTAGGGGATGAACATCCATTTACCAGCTATTTTGTTGTATCATGTATCAATAGTCTATCATATCTGGTTGGTGGTTTGGAACATCAATTTTTTATTTTTCCATATATTGGGAACAATATAATCCCAACTGACGAAGTCATATTTTTCAGAGGGGTTGAAACCACCAACCAGATATTCTATCATATTTCCAATGAAAGATTCGAAAATGGGGAGCCAAGGAGCTAAAATGCCATTGCCATATGAGGACAGAGCTCCCGGCAGAGCTCCAAGTTGTTCTCGCGGCAAGTCTCCGGGTCTACTGAGGTGCAGTGACTTCACCCAACAGATTTGATCCTTAAATCACTGGATTGGTTTAAGGGAAAATTTACAGGAAAGCCCCATATTTAATGGGAAAATCTATGGTTTCCTGTAGATTTTCCCTCAAACCAATCCATTGATTAAAAATTGGGATTCAACATGAAAAAAAACATGGAAAAAAACAACCATTGGGAGATTTAACATGAAAAAAATAAGCCCAAATCTTTGGGGATAGCAACTTTCAGAAAGGGGGATTGATCAAGAATTGAGCAACAGCAGATCTGGTTTAAATCCAGAGACGTGGGGATTTAAGCAATAGCAAGGTGGAATGAATATGAATAAATCAGCAAAACCAGGAATTGAACCAAAGAAAACCTTGGCAAATGGCTGGTGAATGGCTAAGCATGTAGCCATTTAGATGGAAGATATGCCGCGGGAAGTTTGGGGGAATACAGCATCAGTTGTTATGCCATGTCAATTTTTTTTGACTCAGTTTCCAGACTACCGAAATTCTTTGGAATGAAATTACATCTCCATCATCTCCTCTTTCCAGGATAGAAGAACCAGCCGGAAGAACTCTCAGGACGTTGCTAGCCTTTCCAGATGCTGCAGTGAAGTTGTACCCTCAAATGATGGGGATTCATGCTGACTTCAGCTGTCACTCAGCACTCTTGTTTCAAATCTTTGAATACTTAGAGGACTTAGAATACTTAGAAGTTGGTTTTGAACGGTTGAATACTTAGAATACTTAGAATTTGGAATGTTTCATGTTTGAATGGTTTTGAACTGAATCAGGGTGGTTGTCTACCACAGTTCCAGAACGAAAGCCGACAGGACATCGAGAACTGCGAGAACAGGTCTGACGCAGGCGCCAAGTGGAGACTGAGCCTCGGAGCTAGGCTAGCAACACATGGAGTAGTATTAATGATTAGTAATGAGTGTGTATGTATATATATATATTATTATTATTATTAATAATAATATTATTATTGTTATTATTGTTTCAGATTTTTTGTGTATATTATATATATATATGTATATCTGCACCCCAATGAACAGGGGTTTGAATGGGGCAGAAGGAATAGATGGTACTTGTAACGCAGCAACGCAGCAATTCGCAAAATGATCTCATAATCTGTGAGCCTGGGTGTGGCATTTGACCAGCCATACAGATCTAGCGACATTGCGACATGCCACAATGGCGACAATGGTCCAGCCAAAGTCCTTTCGCGAATCGATGTGAGGGTCTAATGGAATGGAACATATCCCAGACATTGTTTTAACCCAATTGATGGAGTCGTTGGGTCTTTGGGGTTCTCACCAAGAACTTCAAAATTCCACGCTGTATTCTGATCTTCCCCGAATGAATAGTTTTTTGGGGTATCCCATGCAAAGCATTGACAGAACAGTCAACAGAGCTGCGCCAGGTTTTTCTGCGGAGGTGGGATCTCTCTGTGACACCAGATATGGTCTTCCAGTCACCTGTGGCGAAATGCAAAACAATCGGGAATTTTTCAAGCTGCAGTCACTTAGAATTTTACCACTGAAGATGGGATAGTAAGAAAGCAACATAAAGCAACAATATTTGAAACATCTAACGGCATCGACAGTCGACTGGGACAACCCAAACAGATCTGGCAGAGCTTGGGCGGGTCGTCTCGCCTATCTCCTCTTTTCCATCAGCATTTTGGGTGAACAAACACTGAAGTGCTGGTTTATCGGAAATTTCGGATTGGTCTTTCTTCCTCCAACTCCAATAGTATGTCATAATATCCCATATGTAATATATATATATATATATATCACATATTACTGTATATATAACCCGAGTTTCTTAGTAACCAGAGAACATCCCAATCACCGGCAATGGCGAGGGCAGCACTGGCGAGCCAACCTCTCCAGATGCCCAGGCTGGGAGGACCATACAACTGGACTGGTGATACAACATGGAAAGCTGGAAAATCCATTTGGTTGTGGTTTATACCACCTATAAAAATGGTGATGACTGGGAGATACTGGGGGATGGTTTATGACATTGTTTTAACCACCTGATGATTATAATGTGATGTTTTTATGGAATAATTATGGGATGATTATCAATGGGTTATTATGATTTTAATATGATCATTATGATTATAATGTGATGATATTTTTTAAATAAAATGATGATTATTATAAAATTATTATCATCACATTTTTATGATCATTAAAAATGGTGATGATGATTATCATGATTAAGATGTGGGGATCAGTTCTATGATTATAATGGATGTATCATTGAAAATTGATTATTTTGATGTACAAAGGTCGTGATACTTTTCCACTGCCATGTTTGATTACCGGAGGGTAACCCACAAACACCGTGGTTCATGTAGACGACTGAACGAAGATAGGTCATGATAGGTCTTCTGCGTTTTCGGTGGGAAGCTTCCAATCATCTAGGTAGGTTGGCCCAGCCAACTGCATGGTGTATCTAGATCTAGTTGGAACATGCTGGAAAAGCCCTCCATCTGACAGTTTTTTGCTGTTCATTGGCTCATCACATCCAGACCTCAGCAGGCATCGGCGCCCGATTCTCCAGAGAATCCTGATGTAGAGGAGGAGGCTGGAAATGATGGCTTGGTACTCGGATGTGCATCCCAGGAATCACACGTGGTCAAAAAGTAATAATATACATGATATGCTTCCTTCGCACTTAGCAGATGACTTAATAATTGTGTGGCTTAGATGTCCTTCTCTTGGTTTAAGGCCAAAGCGCCTATTCAAAGTGAGGACGACTTCTTATGATTTCTGATGTACAGAACGACTGGGGTCTCTTGTCTGCTCAGGACTAAGGCTTACCCCCGTTCAAACTTGGCGAAGCTAATCTCGGGCATTGGACCACTTACGATTCCTGTGACGCAGATCATTTTTTTTAAAGGGACCGCCAAATCAAAGAGAATATGTTTTTCTGTGGTGCGTGGAAGGTTTCTCGCTTTCATTGAAGTTTCAACCCAGTTCGACTTTACGCAATTTGATGAGATTTTCTGGTGTTCCACATCCAGCCGTCTGAAATCACTTGGACCAAAACTGTTTGGCCAAAATCCACGACCTTCATGAACCGTCGCCCTTTGGTCTGCAGAATACCATTTGCAATGTAGTCCCTTCACGATCATTTCCATCACTATCTTAGTTATCTATAGTTATCTATAGTCTACTATAGTTATCTCTTGTGTTTTTCCTTTTTGATTTTTACACCCACTTTTACTTCAGTTAAGGTTCCAACGTAAGCATGGTTTCATTGTAGAACAACATGAATCTTGTGCTCCATCGCAGGGAGGGCTCAGCTCAGAAGGCGAAGAAGGTGCCCGGAAATTTTCATCATCCAATGAAGTGAAATCGTTGTGATTAATCGTAAAAATATTCCGGGTATTACCATGGTATTACTCGGTATTACTATCAAGAGTATCATGAAAATATCATGGTTGATACGGTTGGCCTCTTAGTAACCATCAAGTGGCTTGTCAAGCAGTGGGGAATAATCATTAGCATCAACTGACCCACAGCATTTCTTGTTGATGCTTATCAGTTGTTAATCAATAATCTGATAGCCATGATGTTCTTGACAATGACAAGATTAGAAACAACACAACTAACAATGACAATGCTAGTCATGATGACCACCCATTATCAATGTGGCAATACAGGCAGCTTTCAATGACTTCCATGTCAGACCAAGTAGCTTCAATAAAGACTTGCATTTAGTTATATGGCAGTGTGTCAAAACCAATAGTACCCCTTCTGTTCACATCAAAATAGCTGGGATTTATGGATGTTCATCCCACTAAAAAGGGTATTTTCATAGGTATTGATCCATACCCATATAGTGGTTTTCAGACCGCCGAAATATGACGAGTACATGGCGATCCAGGGCCACCACCGCCGCCCTTACCGGAAGACATGGGATACCAGGCGGGTTTCAAGGCAGCTGGGATGCTCAGATTTGGGAATGGTGGGTAAATGGTGGGTAAATGGTGTGACAAGTCGTGTTTTCCTACCAAGATCAGGAACAAAACAAACTCATGGTTCAGATCAACTGCCCCATTAAGCGTGACTGTTAGCACTCCAATGAGTGGCATTTTTCACGGGAACTCTTGTTGGGATCTCACGTGTCAATTGCTCCCAAAGATTGTTCCGAAGCTTTGACATCGAACCGGAGGTTTCAGATGGTTTCAGAATGCCAGGAATTGTAGGTTCCAACCAATCACTTCATTGTAGCGACATCCCGAAATTTGGGACACTGAGTCATCCGGTACATGAAGCATCCTGTATTCTCTCAGTGGACCATACCCATCTTTTTGGTTTTTTGTTCTTGATCTTGGTGAACTCACTAGGTTTCACCCATAAAAAGACCTCATCCCTTACACTTTTTCATCATGCTTCATCCAAAAAACTGTCCCAGTTGTCTCGCTACATCTACCCCGTGAAAAACATGGGATCTCTCTGGAAATGAGCATCGAAACGTGTTGTTTTCCTATGGCTTTCTATGTTAGATTCCAGCGGTGAACTTCCGAAGCATCGGTAATTCTGAAGTAACTTCTGTATAATTCAACAGATGCATGAATAACTATAGTGACACAATCAAGTAAACAACATAATATGTAATTATATATATATAGATATAGAGATATATAGATACATGTATAGATATAGATATAGATATAGATATTGAAGATATAGATATAGGGCCATAGGGATAAGAAATGTATACCTTTTCAATAAATGATAAATTGATATCCATGACATGGTCAGCCCCAAGGTGGAAGACGATCGCCTCGAGGACGCCTTGGCCTTGGCGCGGAGCTCCCTGTGGCCCTTCACGAACGAAGTGGTTGGGGATGCCCAGGGCGGTGCTTCGGATGATGATGGAAAAAGCTATGGAAAAACATAGAAAAACACGGAAAACCATGGAAAACCATGGAAAAATATGGAAAACCATGGAAAAATATGGAAAACCATGGAAAAATATGGAAAACCATGGAAAAATATGGGAAAATATGGGAAAATATGGGAAAATATGGGATATGAACGGTATAATCAATGGTATAAACCTGGGGAATCTGGATGTTCCATGGGATTTCACCATGGTTTTTATCTGGCCAATGGCCATCCAAGAGGGGAAGTGTCTCGAGGTGAGGGCAAATCATCCATTTTTCTTTGGGATTTTCCATAACCATCCAGCGATAAAGGGCTACCCTGGGTACCTTAGAAACCTCCATCTGGTGATGAAAAAAAATCTGGTTTCCATGTGCCGAAAGCTGGGTTTCTTGACATTCCTTCCATGCTGCGAATCTCGAATTGACAAACCCATTGGCACAGAGGATCGACTTTGAAACATGGTTTTGGTTTGCAAATGATGAGAAAAACATAGAATATCTGTGTATTTCGATATTATAAATTTATAATCCTTGATCTCCATGATTTATCCCAAAGAACAGGGGAACCCAAAAAATCGACCTTTGGATCCTGGCACATCCCAACCACATCCCGACCCGCGCTGAGAATTCTCGGGGATGGACCTTGCTTCACCTGGCAGCCTTTCGGGGATTCGAGGTCCGAAAAAACTGCTGGAGATCAGCTGATATAGTGCTGATATAGAGCTGAAACTTTTAATAATATGAAGAACTGGGAGTTGATGATCATTTTGGGAAATACTACCAGGCTTAGATACAATGTCCAAATCAACTCGGAATCCTCAACTAACTAGCAAATATAAGAGTTGAATAAGACCTTTGGAGTGCTTCAACCGGCAAAACAGTGTTTTCAGAAACAAAAATCCGATCAAACTTCAAAGTTCAGCCCAAAACCATCAAAATCTCTGTGTTGGGAGCGATGGAAAGAAATCATCCACCTATTCCCAACTCTGGGTGAACCTTTATTGGGTGACTGAATAAATGTGTGCTTCCCTACACATACGTAGAGTTAAGATGCCATGCAAAAAGATAAAGCAAAATTTGCACCGCATCCAGCATCAACCCCATCATTGGGTTCACCAGCGCCCGCAGGAGCTCTGTGCTTTGATGTGTCAGCGTAAGGATTTCAAGGGCGTCGACCGACCAGAGAAGGTGCGATTTCCGACGATTCTCAAATTTCTGGGGGTGAATCATTTTGTTTTGCCATACCACCAGAATGCATAGGCATCCTACGGCATTCATTATTACACGATATAAAAAAATGACCAGTGTTCGCCTATGCCTGTGAATCCAATACAATCCAGAACTGGGATCCAGGAAGATCCAGGTGTGATCCATGGATTGAAATGGTGAAGTGTGGGCAACGCAACTGGTAGATTTGATGGGTTAGATCATCTTAGATCATGCAGATTCTCCAGTTGGCTAAGCCGGGATGGCATGGCAGCCAAGAACTATACCTGGTATACCATGTTTAGGAACCATGTCGAAGTAGGGGCCCTGTGAAGAGACTTCTGGGGGCCCTGTGAGACTTCTGCTGTTCATCCAAAAGAAATGTCTACAGGACTTCTGGGCCACGGCTTTGCATTTCGCCGCCGGCAAGCGTCGCACGAAGCGCCCAGAGTGCAGAGATTCTGAAGGGGGCCAGAGATAGAGGTCACATCACAGTTTTTCTAGGTTGACACCTAGTTTTGTGATTGACGAGAATTGACTACACCTGATTACAACTGTTTGGTTGGAGACCCATACGAGGGGTTTCTAAAAATGATGGATCCCAAAACCCCCATGCCATGGGTTTCAATACTAAAATGGTCTAATGAGTCTAATGACATGGATGACTTGGGGGATCTTCTATGAAACCCCCCATATCCATCTCCCAAGGCCCCGAGTGCTGCCGTGCCATCGTGGAGAGCGGCCGATGTCTGGACGTCAACGCCAAGGACAACAAGGGCCACACCCCGCTGCACCTGGCCGCGCTGCGTGGGGACAAGGAGTCCGGGGACCCAAAAATGACGGTTGCCGGTAGAAGTTGGGAGAGCAAAACATGGGATGTGACTTTTTGGCAGTTGGTAAAAGTTGGTAAAAGTGGGTTGTTGTTCATTATATCATGTCCCCATCATGTCCCCATCATGTCCCCTTTTGGGGTTGGATGTTTTGGTCATCAAGTCATGATGCTTTTCCCAGGTCCTATGCAGCCATTGCAGCTCATCCGGACTGCAACCCACTGCTGCCAGACAATGATGGCAAGTCGGATGACCCAGAAATCAAGAAATGGGGGTGTCTGAGTTTCCAGCAAGCTATGTCAGCTCCTCCAAGGTCGGCCTTGGAGTATGCCGCCGATCGGGGTTTGGAGGCTGGCCCCAAAGAAATGCAGGGAAAGTGGCGAAAGTCAAAACCAGTCATAGAAAAAGGACAGTAGAGTAAATCATCATCGACATAGTACAGAACCAGATTTCTATCTTGGTTGGGACCCTACCAAGGGGAACTAGCTTAAATTCAATTTGAAAGAAATTCGTGCTTTCCGTTAAACTTCATGGCACCACCTTAACTGCATGGTGTCAAAAGTGACACATGCTGTGAGTCCTGGTCTAGAGAAACCTTGGCCTTAAATAGCCCTGTAATAGCCCATTCTGTATCCTAAAGAACCGCACTGATTAGTACCATTCCATACCATTCCCAAGCTGTTGGTGGCTACCCACCGGAATCTTCACGTTGACATGAACATCTACCAAATGGCTGACTTTCTTGCTATGTTGCATGACCATGAAGCACATTCTCGTTTTTTCCCCAAGAGGGTGATACCTTGTCCTGATCATACATGTCCTCTCCCACTGATTGATGAAGAATAGATAGGCAGTAAGCCCCATCTTTCAGAACCAGTAGGTACCATTGAATACCAACCATTACATGATGCAATGGCTAGTGTCCACCACCAACCCACCTTCTCCAAGCGACCTCCAAGCACCGCTGGTGAAGGTGGACTGCCAAGTTCCAGGCACGGAGAATATCATGGGTGATCATGATATCCTGGATATCCTGATGACCTGGTCATACTCCCATGATCTCCCATGATTTGCTGATTCTGCGCAGCCTCGGTCTTCGATGTTGACCAGGGCATGACAGTCTGCCGCCAGGACATACTGAAATTGCTTTCTGAAGCGAATTCGGAATGTGCACCAAGCGCAAGCCCTTGCCGCCGTGTGCTGTGCTCTGCTGTTGCTTGATTTTCTGTGCTGGCCTTCAAAGAAGCCCGGCAGATAGCGTCACCAGTGTGAAAAATATGAAACGAGAGATCATCAAGGTATCAAGTTGATATCAAGGGTACAACGACCTCAGGAATGGGTGACTTCCGAGACGGGGGCACTAAAAGTCTCCCTATTTATGGCAGCTGTGGGGTACCCAAGTTTGACTCATGGTAACTACAGAGTCGGTTTTGTGCTACATCATGGTTTCGCATTGGGTCCAAGTACTATTTTGAGGCTGGCAGAATAGAGAAGGACATGAATGTTTTATGTCTTTGACTTGCGGTGGACTTTACATAATGGGGAACACCCTCTTTTCTGATTGGTGTTTTTTTTATGTTTTTTTGTTGTTTGTCTGGAAAAAAAAATTGAATCAGAAAGATCATCCCCCGCCTGGGTAAGTTATGAAATGCCCTTCGCAGGGTATTTTCCAGCCTGGAAGGTGACAAGCTGCGAGGATTGACGTGTGAATGATCTGGACATATCTGGACATTTTACGAGCTGAGAATAAGACCGGCAATTGCGAATGCACACTAGACATCACTAGACTCCATGGCGTAGATTTGCTGAAGGTTCATGGTACAGCAGTCAGGGAATCTGGAACAGGTTCTGCGAAGGCAACTTGAGCAAGTCCAACCTATGAAGACATGATCCTTTCTGTACCAAGAGACAGAGATCAGACGATAAAACCTGAAATATGAGCACGTTATTCTGGTTTGAACAATCTGGAAGGGTTACCCTCAAAAGACCAAGTTTCTGCTTCGCTGGACCTTGAAACTCAATAGCCCAACTCATAAGGATTAGGCTTTGTTCATGGTTTTTCCCGACATTTCACCAACTTTGGTTAAACATTCAACATCCACCAACTTTGTTTTTTCATCGTTTTTCACGGTTTTTTTCCCAATAATCCACCCACCTTTGCTCCATTGACCCCACGTTTTCAGCCACCGCGCCGACGCGCCCCACCTCCCATGTGGCGCCATGGACGAGCCGCTGACCGTGTTCTTTTCGGTGACCACCAGCGACGATCCGACGCCCATGCATTTTCAATTGAGCAGCTCGGTGATTTTTATGGGATAATCCAGCTCAATTTTAATGGGATAACCATCTCTATGGAATATTAACTAGATACTAATATTCCAAAAAGAATGGGAGATGAATTATTGAATATATTACTGAATATTGATATGAAAATGGGTGCGGGGCCCCCAAGGTAGGTAAGACAGTAGTCATAAATTAGGCCAACGATTTGGTTTTAATGTATGTTTTATGGTGCATATATCTATCGTCAGATGGGTTTGTCTTCAGCAACTTATGACTGGGAAATCAGCATCAATGACAGAGAGACCTTGGTGGTTCGTTCTTATTGATTTACTTTGAGCCCCGTTGATGAATATCATATCCTTCTGGAAAAATGATGGTAGGAATGGGCAAGATCAACATCATACCAACAAGATCCAACAAGGAACACTTCTAAACCATCAGCAGTTCTCAATTGGCTACTGGCTAATGATGGGTAAACATTAGTAAACATGGATATCCAACCAGCAGGCAATAGCCAATAAATGCTAGTAAACATACTTCGGCCATGGAAATTTCGGTAGTGACCAACAAACACACAAAATCGGCGCGCCAAACGTTGATGGTCTACTGGGTACAACAAGGATACAGCTATAACTATAACCCTTCTAATAAAATAATGGTGATCCATGCAAGGTGGAAATCAACTACGGGCATGTAACATTGTGTAACCACTTAAAGTGGAATGCAAAGCATAGTATCAGCAGCACAGATGGTCACTTAAGCAAACAAAAAGGAGATTCCCAGACTGCCAGCACAAATTCAGGACAGATGTTTACATGTTTTAAAATTTGAAACGCCCAAAAACGATGAATAGATGATGTAGCAGTGTCTCACATGTCTTTTATCCATTTCGTCCATCACCACTCCGGACCTGCCATCTCTGGCCATCTCCGGCCATCACAGGTGCGAAAGATGACCCGCTAAAGGTGGGGCGCAACAAAAAAAGTGCCATGGCCGCCATGGCCAGCGAAGCCAGAATGGGGATCCGGGGATTTCACCAGCACACAGTTGGGGGATGAAATTTGGGCATTGTTGGGGGTCAAATGGGAAGATCAGCCATTGCCATGGCCTGCAGAGTCTACCATCTACCAGGAAGCCACTTGAAAAAAAAAGCCTCGTGACGCTGCAGGGATACACCCAAACAGCACCCAGTCATGGTGTAGTTTTTAGGAGAACCCCATGCTGTGTAGAATGAGCATCTTTGGACACCTGTGTTTCACCCGAGGTGGGATTGTTGTGAATAAACCTGGAGTTTCCTGGGTTCACTTGGAGATCAAATTCTCGTCCCTTGGTGTGCCTCGAAATGGGACCACAGATGGTCAAAAACCGGGTGGAAAATGGACATTTGGGGACGCTCTTCCATCCTGCACATGGGGAGTAGAATTTTGAGTTTTTTCTCTACATGCTATATCTACATAGCACAAGAAATCCATCAGTCCTTATAGAGGTGAAGATTTTCTGCCGGGGATTTCCTAAGGCATTCCCTCGGATCGTCCTTCCGAAGCCGAGACATTGCAACACTTCTTGTGCTAAGGCTGAATGACCTTGTTGTAACAGGTATTAGAGAGAGACTACCTTGGAACCCAGACATGATGTTTTTTTGGTACCATCCCATATTTGGGTGTCCCAATTTTGACCCGTACCTCTATGGCAAAGTTGGTCAATGACCCAATCTGAACCATTCTGTGGGTCCAGTGGTTCCCATATTGTTTAAGTGTCCTTTAGGGTGGAAATCGCGTAGTTTTTTCTGGATACAGATTCATTCATATATTCATATATATATATATATGTATATAGAGTCCATTATGTGAATCTCTATCAGACTCGTGGAAGGAATTTACACTCTCTAATCCATTCTGGGAGCATTACAAGGATCCGCATCCATGGCATCCATGGCATCGCAAGGCCAGAGACCGGTGGTTTGTTGTTGCGTGATCTCTCCACCAATGGCGTTGGGCTGCGATCTGGTCGCAACGACACCATGACCAAGGCCATTGGAGATCGTTGTTTTCGCTGGGGAAAATCTATAGGAAAGCATGGGTAACTGACATAACTGAAGATACTGTACCACTTGTTTCAAGGATAGCTCATAATAGGCCAATGGGCCAATGGGATGCTGTTCCCCATCAAAACTCACGTTGGAACTCCAAGAATTGCAGCTTCTAGTAGAACGACCATCTTCCAAACTCATGTTTTACACTTGTTTTCAGGATGCACAGCATGTCGAATCGGATTTTTCTGCAGATGGTGGACAGGTGGAGAAGGAAGTGGACACAGAGCCACTTGGTGCATTTGATCAGGTGGCCAAAAGCACAGAATCCAACCTGCACTCGGGGTTTGGGCTGAACATGGCCCAGCTACACTGATGTGATAATTAGCTGGAGTTAGAACAGCAGCGACAATGATAACGTGGCATCCTCGCTGCAAGAGATTGAGTGACTTTCAATGGAAACAGCCACGGTCGGTGTGTGCAAACAAACTAATTGAGAATTAAGTCAATTGGCAAAATGATGGGAAAGCCCTGCATTGACATTTGGATGGTAACAGTAAAAAAACGTGTAAAACATATCCATCAATAATTTGAACCTATATACAGTACATCAGAGATGTCGTAAATATTTGGAAATAACTCATACTACTCTATATGGCAATCATAATCATCGTACTACTCATCATAATCATGATGATCATTATTTGAATAAGGCTCCGACAGAGTTTGAATATCTTGATGGTCAGATGATAAGGCCCTCTGAACGATGCACTGGTCATGGCTGATATTTTTGCATCCGGATCCATCCGGGCAAATGGATTATGCTTGTGGATGTGCCACATTGATTTTAACGTCTATTAATGCAGCAAACTGAGTATTTGACCAACCAATCTGACACAGTGGCGTTGATTCAAGAAGATAGTGTTCTTGAAACCATGCCCCTTGGTATACAGATAGTTGATACAGATTATATCACTCGATATTGGTCGTTTGATCCTGGTTGTACCCCTTGAGGCTCCCTTCGGGTGCAGCAATCACCTTGCCCTTTCGCATCCGACCGACGCAGGGGGAGCTCCTTGATGTGGGGACAGTGGACGGTGGTTGCAGGTTTCTTCAAATGGGGGGTACCTGAAATCATCCAAACCTAGACCATTTTCGTATTGAAACCCATGGTTTGGGGATCCCACACGACTTGAGAAACCTCTGTATATGGATGAATTACCTATTTACCGTTACTTATTAAAAATGGTGATTTTCCCTATGTGAAATAACCAGAGGCTAATCCATTCCATTCCATTCCGTCACATATGTTTAACTACCCATCCCCAGGTAGTTCACCAATCAGAGGTGTGTTGATCTCCTTCAATTTCAGCCTCTTTTGGTGTGAACCCACCGTTTTTGGAGTGAAAAACCCAGTTCCTCCCACACCCATTTGGCAAACCTTACTTTAGATACTTTAGTTGCTAGTTCAGTTGATTTTTAGGCACAAATTGACCAATGCAGGAATCCGCCCCACAGTAAAAAACTTGGTGACGAGCCACTTATGGCTGGGTATAGCAATCTCACCACAACGCCATGGTTGGCCAAGGGGAAGTACATGGAAGTTCTCAAGAATCAGTTCTTTTCAGGTTCGTGAATTATCATAAAACGTAGGCTTAATAACCATTAATAACCGAATACCCCAATATTCAGTGCTCCCTATTTTCCGTTTCCCATGGAATTTGACATGACTGAGGCTGCAAACCACCCTGACCTTCAGCATCGATGGTGTCGATTCGCCCTCCAGCGAGCTGACAGAATCCGAGGCGCACAGTAGATAGGATGTTTATGTATTTATTAACAATGTTTCGTAATAATGTATAATAATGTATAATAATGTATAATAATGTATAATAATGTATAATAATGTATAATAATGTATAATAATGTATAATAATGTATAATAATGTATAATAATCATCCAGAAATGATATTGACCATATAATACCACATAACAGTGGATATGGAGTTTTAGCAACATAAACTTGGATTTCAAGCGGCAAAACGGGGACTAGCTGTTGATTGAGCAACATGGGGATGACTCGTAGATGGGTCTCACCATGTTTCAACCAGCATCAATAGACATGTTTGCTTTGAAACTAAACAAGTGGTTTGTTTCTTTTAGTAATAGATCATCCTTTTTTTTCCGATTTGATCCCACGTGTGTAAAGGGATGAACCAATGGAATGCCATTTTCTCACCTGAATCATGTCCAATTGAGTAAAGGATATAAAGGTCACTGAAAAAAGAGCCCACAAACTAGTAGAATCGAAAGCATCCCACCTCCACTGGCACATACTTCCAAAATCTTCTAAATGTGTGTTCACAACATACATATGTGCATTGGTTTGTGTAATAGACATGCATTTACATATTTACATATTTGTATATATATATATATTACACAGATCAGACAGATTTAATGACATTGCATTGCATTGCATTGCATTGCACTACATGTATATATTTATACATGTATACATGTATATGTATATATATATACACATATATACACACATATACATACACACATATACATACACACATATACATACACACATATACATACATATATATACACATATGTATGTATATATATATATATACATGTGTGCATGCATATGATTAGATTACATTATCTATATAGGTAGATATAGATGAATGGACAGATAGACGGAAGCCAGAATGGAGAGATCTGTGTGGCCTTTGATTAAAATTCTGTGAAATCATGCCATGATTTGGAGGTTTTGAGGCACGTCACGATTTCCAATGTTGACACCCATAGCTGCGCATATTTTGACTGTTAACTTGGTTGATTCCGATTCTCTCAAATGTTTTCAAGACATTTTGGGAAACAGACCTGGCATTCTTGCATTTTTTTCGCTAGTTGTTCTGTTGCCACTGAATCACATAAGTATTAGTCTAGCCTTAGATACCCTATATTTAACTACACTTACATGTGTGTTATGGTGTGCGATCTATTTTTTACTACCAACCCCATTCCTGCCCAGGAGGCAGTCGAGGTGGTGCAGGTGCAGTTGATGGTTTCGCCTCTAACCTTAGTGGGATAACACTTGGGATTAATAGGATCAATGGGGATTAATAGGATTCCATTATTGTGATGATTGGGATCAATAACTTGGGACAGGAATCAGTCCCAATGATTTTCTGCGTTGTCGTGAAGGAACGCAAAGGGAAGAGAAAGAAACCTGAAGGGAAGGACAAGGGCAAGGCGCGCTGATGTTTGTTCTTATACTTTGTCTAACGGCCCTAGGGCAAGTCTCATCTTTCTTGCATATGGAAAGCGCGAAAGTCATGGCTGAACATATTTTATGAGATTTCGTTTTTCTTGTTGGTGAAATCCCCACATGCGTTGATCACCGTGCGAGTATTTAATGGTCGACATTTCCATTCTCAATGATTGAACCTACAGATATGTTTGGCATCAGATTTCCTGATTTTATTTTGGTTGAAGCCTCAACTTGGCGGGTGAAACATCGTTTGTGCTTTGGTTAAACCCTGGTTTTTGCTTGGTTAGCTTGGTTAACCCATTTTTCCCAACGTTGGTGAAACCTTGAGCTACCAACGCAACGTGCCCTCGGCTCAAGCAGCGCCTTTTTGCTCCATGGCTCCCAAGTGCTGTTGGACGGATGCTCTGAATGTGGCAGCCAGAGTGGAGGAGAAGGGTGTCCAGACTCCAGACAGTATTGAGTTCATGTAGGAGTTATTTAAGGGATTTACCATGAAAAATACCAAGCTAAGACCATGGGATTATAGTATTGGATGACATAAATCTACTGAAAATATTCCTTTGATATAGTTGTTTCATATTACATTGGCTATATCATCGGACATATCGGTTTAGGGTGGTTCATAGGGCATAGGGTTTAGGGTCAAGAATACCAACATAACCTTCTGGATTACTGAGACTCTCACCTGGAGCAATGTGACTCGATGATGATCATCAAATAGTAGCAGCTTAAATGAGGTTTAACATCATCCAATGATTTGTTGACAATGAAGATAACATGTGTACCTCGTTGTTTTTTCCGGTCTTATGTTTACCACATAAGATTATTTGATATGCTGGTTGCTGGCATACAGTACCCAATTCTACCAAGCCTTGTGGTGTAATAAATCACAAAGAAACTTTGGAGCTCCTGATTGGCAATTCGCTCCGAGGTTTGCAGAAGAGCATCATTCAGCAACTCGACTGCACCTCCATGTCGGGCTCGAACTACCAGATACAAATGGGGTTCTAAATAGCGATAGCTGGAGTTTCTCCCAAACTTGTTGGTTCGATTAAGGCCATATTGCCCGGGTACCACGACTCATAGCAGGGTACCATCCCGCGTTGACCTGTAGTGCTTCGATGCATGTGGGTCACCTGGGTCACCTTCCCCTTACTGCAGCAATGTGATGTTTACGTTTCCCAGATCATGATAACCAGTTGGATTACACTCCCGATATACAACTGGTATATGAACCATGCCTCATCACTTATAACTCCAGTCGTGTATCTGAGATGGTCACCCAGGGGTCAGGTACAGCACCGCCATCACTGCATGCGCCGCAGCTGATCTGTGGCAGAACTCATTGCGCCTCTTCTTGGAGAGGAACTTACAACCAGACACATGGCGTTTCGACAGGAACCATTTTTTAGTTCTTCCATTTATTGGAGATCCACCCGATTCAGCGGGTTTTTGGTTGAAAAGGTGGCACTTCAGTGTTGATCATGGTTGATCCAGATCTAACCATTCTAATCCCAAGTTCATCAGCTTCTTCCAATTTCCTTATCGCGAGGACATGATGGGACATGATGGGACCATTTCGCCCAGGACACGATTTCCTGCAACGCAGCCCTCAACGGGTGCAGCAGCAGCCGGCAGTGGCAGGATCCCACTGAAAGTGCCACGTCATGGACAGCTGGATAAAGGGATAGAATGGGGATATAGATGGGGATAGTTGGTTATTTGTGGGATAGATCTTCACAAATGGGGATGAGTATCCCCATAGTCACCTTCATAACATTTCATAACAGAAGGCATAGTGACTATAGTGGATTGTACCCCTTGACCAGGAGGCTGTTGAGATGCTGGTGGCCATGCCTTCGAGACACCTCAGGAGATATGTGTCTGCATCCTTTGCAACGGACAACGTTGGTTTGTACACAACCCCCTAAGTTTTGGTAAAATGGAAGAGCCCACCGGTTCCTGCTAATGTTCCTTTAGATTCATCAAACATCATCGAACAGATATACAGAGATCCTGAAAGTTTGTGGCCTGATTCCCAAAAGGTTTGAAACAGAGAAACGTGCCGATGACCAGCCCCTCCCAACAAAGTCAACATGTCGGTGCAGCAGCATGACCTTTGGGTGTCCATCTTTCATCCCTGGGAACCACAAATGTTGACACATCGCCTGTGTTTGAAAAAGGAGCAACATCATCACTGTGAATACCATGATCTTCGGTGTCCAGGGTCGTTTCTGGCCTTCCGCCCAAAAGCTTCTGCACGATGTTCAAGAAGACAAGCTGCAAACTGATTTGAGCCGCTGCAAAACATGGTGGATTTGGGATGTGGATACAATCTGTATATCCAAAACATGGTGGATGCAACTGGTCCAACTATTTCAGACGGGGATCTCACCAGTGTGGATGGGGTATTCAATGGCAAACATGAGGCTTGAATCACTCAAACAGAGTGATTCAACCAACAAAAAAGTGGGACATAGATCATCAAAGATCGGGGCAAGAACCAGCTAAAAGGGGGGTTCAACGCATGTGAGCAGCCACTCTCAACTAAAGAATGTTGAATACAACAAACAAGTAATGGGAGATAGCTATCGAAGGTTGGTTTGCCCAAAAATAGTTGATGCAACCAACCAGCATGGAGAAAACAGGCGGACACAAGCAGGAACACAGCGGGGTGCACGCAACCCAAAAAAAGGAGGAACTGGATGTCAAATAGACGGACCATCATTTATGCAATAAAGCCATCCACTTTTAAATTAGATTTATGTAGTAAAGCATAATGTTTGAGGGGTCTGAGCATCTCAAACCCTCCATATCCCTCAGGATCAGCTACAACACCAGCATGAAGCTCTTTGACTGGCAGAGAAGCCTCGACCTCTTAGAACAGATGCGATTGCGCCTGGTGCGTTCTGACAGCAGTAGCTACATTGCCAATTTGAACGCCGCAGATCCTGAGATTAAACTGAGAAACTGGTCGCGTTCAGCGATCATGGCGGCTGGTGAATTGGTTTTATATGTTTTTATGTGTGAAAAATGTGGTTGATATTGATGTGATATTCTGTCGATATTGATTTCACATGTTTTATAGTATTATCTTAATCCATTCTTGGTGGACAAAGATGTTCAACACCGCAGTTGCCCATTCGACCATCCATCACTATCCAACGAGGAAACAAAGTCCTGGGCGATCCTCCTCCAACTGGTGGCCCGACAAGAACTTCACAACGAGCTGACCATGAAGAATGCGCTCATCAGTGCCCTGACAGATCCTTGGATGTCTTCATTTGCAATTGAGTCTGATAGACTTTGAGTGGGTGAAGTTCTATTCACATAGACATATTACATATTATTAATAATATAGATATTACATATTACATATTACATATTACATATTACATATTACATATTCACATAGGCATATTATTAATAAAGGATAATCAAGGAGCAAATATTTGTTCCCATAATTTGCCATAGATTGCATATGGATTGATCCCAACTTGACATGGATTGACCAAGCCTTTTTGTTACTCGAATATGTGAGGCCACACAAAACATGGTATCAGCGCATATGGGCTTAGAACCTCTGTGGAATTGAACATCTGTATATTGTGAAGTGAATCATACAGAATTGCAGATGTTCCTCCACAAGGACTTACTGGGCTTGATCTTAGACAACCAATATCAGGATAGGAAACCTGAACTGACAATGGCCAACTGGTAAGATGGCTCAATCTTACCAGTTGATTAGCAAACTTGGGGCACCGTGGCTCCAATCATGGCAAGCCATTCTACTTCGGGCCCCCCAACAACATCCATACTCCCAGCATGTTCCATTGCATCACCTTTTGACTGATGATGTGCCATTCTTACAATCCACACTTTTGTTGGTTTAACTGGTGAAAAAGCCCATTCATTGCTGCGTTATGTCCTCATGTTCGTTGAATCCCCATTGCTAGTTGTAGACCCCCTTTTTTTCTGTTTCCAAATTTTCTTTGGTTTCTCCATTTCTCCCCATATTGGCTACTTCAAACATCTTCAAACCTTCTTTTGGCCAACCGTTGATTTCCCAAGGCCTGGCCTTACGCCCTGCATTTGCTCCACGGGCTCCAGCCGCTTCAGCCGGATCTGGTGACCTTCAACGCCAGCATCGCCGCAGTGGCCGCTGTCGCCTGGGACAAAACGCTGCAACTGCTGCGGGAGTTGAAAGCAACGATGCAAGGAGCGGTGGAAAATGTGGAAAGGGACTGGGACTCCTGGTTGACATGGCTGATGTTGGTTAAGCCCAGATTTTTTAACTGGGGATATTGTAGATATCCCAGAAATATCCCATATTATTACTGGGATATAGAATATATATAGTATAATTTGGTATTGTATATCCAGTTATAATGGCTTATGGGGGTTTCGTAAGTCATGGTCAACCAGTGGCCCAACCAGTGGGTTTCAATACTAACTCATGGTCATACATGACTGACTTTTTCATGATTTGGGGTTGCAACCCCCAGGACTCAGGAAATACGCCGTAGGCTGGTTGTCTTAAATGTTGTGAAAAAATATGGATTTAACCAACAATCATGGGGAATCCATGGTGTTTTTTGTGGATTTTTCTTTAATGGGACCTACAGGGACGTACCCGGTAAATCATGGCAAATCGTATAGAAATGGGCCATGGGGCACGGGGCCCAGCTATGTTAAATGACCAGCTCTGGTAACATGGTTTCAGCGATTGGCAGTGGATAGGGACAAATAGGCATGAAACAGACATAAAACAGTAGATTACTTGTAAAGGAGGTTGTTATGGTTGTTATCCAGTCATCAACGCTAGGTATGGTTGTCACATTGTAACATGGTGCGGTTTGGTGCTTGGGGATCTCACTGCTTTGCAGCAGTGTATTCCCATGAGTCATCATGAAAAGCTGCTGAAATCCCTTATACTTAGTGCAGATTGTTGATGATTGTTGAGTGTTTAGGTGTTTGGAAGGAAGTTTGTCATTTGCATCCTGGATGTGCCACCTTCAACCTAGGACCTAGTGCTTCTCTTTTTCTCATGAATATATTGGTGTTTCTTCCGTATTGATGCCGATGGCATGCCTTTGGTGACACCTTCTTGTTACCAAACATGGCGTGGAACATCTCCCAGACAGACAATGACAATGGACCTATTGGAAATGGGAAGATTCCACTACCTTCAACCAAATTCCCCTACCGGGTGGGTAGGTGGAAGATCCCCAGATCAAAGTGATTCCTAGGACACAAGCGAATTGCAGACACATGAGGATTTTCTTTGCAAAATTGTTGGTGTGAGGCCGAACATCCCAAAGAATGTTTCGAGTATCTTAGAATTGAAGGAGACTTTGACAGGAAATCCTTCGGAAATCCCAACAAATGTAGACATTAGATGACATTAGATGGTGAAAGCTGTTGTTTTCAAATTGTCCCTTTCACCAGTCATTTTCCACTAGGAACTGCCATCAGCTACACCTCTGCCATGTGCCAAAATTGGCAGAGTGCTTGGCAGTTGCTTGAAGAGGCACCGGAAGTGGCTCAAAGGTTTGGTCGGTCCATTGACCCTTTGGACATGGCCATGAACCTGCAATCATAATGAAAAGTGGTGCATGAAAGACAAGCATGTTCCCGTGCTAAAATAGTATCACTCTTCAACGGCATTCTAAACATTTTTGTAAGACACTTTCATGAAGCACGCGAACATAAGACAGTCTGTGATAAACAGACTCTCTTTTCAGAGGCACAACTCTTCTATCGGATATATTTGTGGACACTCTTGCAAGACACTCTCGTAGGATCTCGTAGGACATTCTCGCTTGACCCTTTCGTGGGACATGCTCGTTGGACACTCTTGTGAGACACTTTCTTTGCAGGACACTTATGAGACCGTGTTCTAGACACTCCTCAAGAGTTGGTCTCTTGTGTGACACACTTGTGAGGGACTTTTCTGAATGAAACACAGTTGCAGGACACTTTCGTGGGCTACTCACATGGGACACTTGCCGGAAACCCTTGTAAGGCACTTTGTGTAACAATCCTGTCACGCACTCTTATCCGACATTCTTGTGCGAGACTTTTACAAGACACTCTTGTTTGACACTTGTGGGACACTCTTGGACGATACTTTTGTACAGTTTTACCTTTCAGGCCTTGTGAGACACTCCTGTGTGACGTTCTTACAAGGCGCTCTTGTGGGGCATTTCTGCATGACACTCTTCCGAGTTCAGCCTGAACCGGCAAATGCAGAATGCTTACACCGGGGTTTGCGGTTGATCAGCCATCCAGCCAATCAAAAGTTGACATTCCGCAGAAGCGTCATGGGAAACCTCGTTTTTATTGCCATGACTGTAATGTTTTCATGTTTACTCAAATGATCCAAAGAAATCGCCATCCGCAATTCACCCGTGGCTCCTCAGGCACGACAGATATCTCAAGACAATTCGATCATGCGCAATGCAGCTATCAGCGCTGCGGAAGAAGGACGTCCTCTTTAGATGGCGACAAAAAGGGAGTTCCATCTAGGGCAACCCGCTGGAAATTGTAAATTTGGGGTCAAAATGTGGGCCAAAATCATGTCTTTCGCGTGCGAATCTTGTAGGATTTTGGGCCACCAAATTTGATTCCCATTGAAAATTGATATGCCTGAAAACCACTCACCACCGGCCACATGATTTTGGGTCCTATGGTCTCAGACCTGGGGAAAATTGGAGGAGGCCATTGGCAAGAAGCCCTTTTTGCGATGGCCAGTTGCTGGACCAGGGATGTGATTTCTTACAATGCCATCATCAGTGCATGTGAGAAAGGACATCGTTGGGCTGGCGCCATGCACTTTGGCGCCATCAGTGATGTTTTGGTTGGTGAAACCCTTTTTACGGGCAAAACAACTACAATAGTTCCTGCGAATTTCTGCTGGTTCTTATATTCTTGCAAGGTGAAACACACTGCAATGGATGCAGCTAGGAAAAGACCTTTGCCACATCAACTGGCAACACCTCAAAACCATGGACCCCTTGAAATTGGATGGTCCTGGGACCTCAAAAAATTGCGATCGAAATGTGTGGGTCAAACAGGAAAACACCAGTTGATTCATCCATTGGTTCAACTCCCAATTTGGTACCCCTCCTCCACTAAAAATCACATGTTTCTTGGTGAACTCCCTATGTTGATTCTTGTTGATTAAGAATTCAATATCCTCTGCGTCAATCACACCTTGGTAAAAATTGCAGCATGCTTCGTTGAAGTGGGTGCTGCCAAATGGTGTTTGGTGTTTGATGGTTAGTAAAATGGCGAGGCTATACTTGTTGCTTTGACAGATTTTTGTCTGTTCCAAATGTGGTTGGATTGATTCTAGTGTTTGTGTTACGGTGACTATGCCCTAATACAATATGGTAATCCATATCACCCAGCAAGTAAGTGAAGGGATGATAGTTTGCCAAGTGATTGATTTCGTGCATATCCTGATACATCTATCCAAGAGAGAGAGAGAGTGTGTGTGTGTGAGTGTTTAGATGTGTTTAGACATATTTATTTTAATGTTTGCAGAAGCGGGTATGATCTAAAGAAAGGACCGTATCGCAGGGAATCTGGTCCTATCGGTCCTGTCTTTTTGAACCCTGAGGTGTTTCTTTGATGGCATCGTGTTTCAAGAGATCAGACCCAGCACCATCAGTTTCAACTCATCCCTGAGCGCGTGTGACGCTTGGGCGGAACGGGTAGTGGCCCCTTGTGCCTCCTTGAAAATGGGAATCTGAGCTGCCAAATATGGCGATTCAATCAACAAAAATGGTAATTTAGTATGATTTAAATTAACAAAGATATGCATCTTGGTGACTTGGAAGTGGAAAATCACAAAGCATGTGCTGTTTGTGTTCGCCGATTACCAAGTTTGAATCCAATGGTCAGCAAGGTAAGCAAGGTCAGCAAGTTGGATTGTCTCAATGCAATGAGGAGCTTATGGGATGTAAGAGATCAGGTGGTCAGTTTTGAGGGCTTCAAACGCATTTTGGTTTTGTTGACCCTCTGTCCCTATTGCCCGTGGTTCGCAAAATACCTATTATTCTATAGCTGGTTGAAAAATTTAACTTGGCTCAGATAAAGTACCTATAGCTATCCCCGTTGGTTGGTCATAGCCCCATGATGGTTGCAATTCTTTTGCACCATCCTTTACGGAATCTAAGGAGAAGAGCGGCATGTGGCAAACAGCATTCCAGCAACTGACCTCGACGTCCTCACATTGTGACCTTTCCCTCGACGTGGTCACGTTCAACGCCACGCTTTCGGCCTGTGAAAAGGGCCGGGAGTGGCACTGGGCGGTGCAACAACTGCAGCAAATGGAGTTACTGGGCCGCAGTTCAGATAAATTGAATGACCATAAATGACCATAAATGACAGTAAATGACCGTAAATGACCGTAAATGACCATAAATGACCATAAATGACCACAACAACAGGGACAACCACCAACAATATTGATTACTTTTAATTAATTGACCACAAAAAGTTGATTTTCCAGATGGTTTAACAGGTCAGGAATTTACCAACAGTGGGTATGGTACAGCGATGGGCGTCCCTGCCATTGGTAGATACATGGAGACCATCATGGATTATTGGGCTCCAGAGGCCTGTTTCATGGGGAATGACGTGTATATTAATCACCTTGGTGGTTTCAATTCATAAGGATAAATCCCATCCTATGGTTGTTAATCAGATACCTGCATCATGTTCAGGCTCTTGTGGCTTCTCTTGTTTGTTAAACTCTCACTATTGTTAAAATCACTTAAGTTTTATGTCCATCCAAGTTCTCTCCAACCCTAAACCCATCCCATCCCCAAAAGCAGAACCAACAATAAACCCCTGGGGATGGCTCATTAGTACCACATCCACCATCATAAACCATCCCCAATTGGGATTTATTATTAGGCATATATATATATATATTAGTGTATCCCCAGGATGGCCCTTCTGCAAAAAAACGCCATCAGCTCCAGCGCCGTTTTGGCCGCGCTCTGCCGCTGCCTGCAGTGGCCTTCGGCGCTGCGCCGTTGCCGGCGCCTCGAGGGCAGCATCGATGCAGCGCTGGGGAGCTGCGAATTGGCCGATGCCCCGGGGCAGTGGCCGCAGTGGCCTGTGACGCTGCTTGGGAATGGAGAAAAAGAAGAAAAAAGAGGATGAAAACCAGGTGGTTGGATAAATTCTGAGAGTGTTTGCGATGTCAGTAGGTTCCAATATCTTTTGGGGTGCTATTTTCCTTATGAAAGATCATGATGGATCATGTACAATGTTAGATTTCACATTCCCGCTCCAGCTCAAAGGTACGTGTCTCCCTCAAAAAAAATGCTTTTCCCTAGATCTAGTATATTACATGGTTGGGATTGCATAGGTGTATATATATATATATATATGATGAAGCTCAAAGCTACCTTGCTGGCTCACTGCCTCCTTGCTAGCTCAAAGCTCAAAGCTACCTTGCTGGCTCAGTGCCACGTAGCTGGCTCAGTGCCACGTAGCTGGCTCAATGCCACGTAGCTGGCTCAGCGCCTCGTAGCTGGCTCAGCGCCACGTAGCTGGCTCAATTTTTTTAGCGAAAAAAAAAAAAACTCGCAGAAATTGAGCCGGCTACATGCCCTTGAGCCGGCTCGCCAATGCGTCATGAACCCGGCCAATACATAGCTAGTATTCGTTTTGATGCTCTCACATTCGTCCGCCAGCTCAACGTGACGTAGCTGGCTCAATTTCTGCGAGGTTTTTTTTTTTTTTCCGCTAAAAAAATTGAGCCAGCTCGATGCCATTGAGCTAGCTCGATGCCCCTGAGCCAGCTACGTGGCATTGAGCGAGCTCGATGGTGCTGAGCCAGCTCGTTGCAGTTGAGCGAGCTCGCAGAAACTTCCCAATCTGTTAAATTGCATTAAATTGCCAGGTTCAATCCCCACTGATTACTTTAGTACTAGATATGGTACCTCTGAAAAAGCCCAAGGTGACTGTCAAAACATACCCCTGATGAAATTGAGCCAGCTACATGTTTTGAGCTAGATCGAAAAAATGGAAGATTGGGAATTCCAACATTAGATCATGACTCACGACAATAAATTGACTGATGCTATGTGTTTCAAGGGGTTCATGACTGTCATACATCTAAGAAGCAATGAACCATTGTACATTTAACCGCAATGGCAAGCTCAAAGAGAAGATGCCCCCTGGTGCCCATGTGGTGCCCCTGAGCGCTCAAAGCACTTCAGCCAGGAAAAGAAGAAAAAGGTGAAGCATGAAACTTGGATGAATCACACAGAGCCGTAAAGGAGCCGTAAAGGAGCCGTAAAGCACTGGGTCTCTGTCCCATGGTGCATCAGTTAATATGGCTGGGAAGGTTGAGGACACAATCTTGAATGCTTATCTTGTAAGGATGATCTCTGATGTGGATGTATGGTTAATATGGTTAGTAATGGGATGATTAGCAGGTTTTAAAAACATTGCCCATACAACATTGGAATGATGTGCAGGTCAGAAACACGATGATACATGGATTATTGAAGATAGGTTGGAAACATACCCAACTTACAAATGATTGATCTCAACTTTAGAAATTTCAGCATTGAAAGCAAGTGTGTTTCTGCACTGAGGAGTTTACCGCAGGACAGTTCGTCCGAGTTGTTACTCGGCTATGCAACTGGAAGTTGGTTTCAAACTGGTTCCATCCATGTACCCTAAATCATTCAGCCCATGAATATTATTATATATATATATGTATATAATTATATATATAGATAGATATATATATAAATATATGTTCATATACATATATTATTATATATATATAATTATATATATATATTCTGATTTAATTGTCCCATTGAACTTGCAGTTTTGCCGTGATTGCTTAGTTTCTTTAGTTTCCCATCATTCGTTAATCCATTATTCAGCCATCGAGTGGGATGGGTCCTTATGCAAATCACGTCGCGACGTTAACTATCGTCAACATCTCCAGGGGGCACCGTGGTTTTCATGATCTTCTCCGACCCAACAAATCAAGGCATATCAAGCTAATATATCATTGTTTGTCAGCAAGAATCCCAAAAAATCCCAGAAACTGATGGTTGGTAGCCCCCAAGTGGGGATCCGGCATCGCCATCTAGGTAGGTCTGAAAGCGAAAGGCGAGCTGAACGGCAAGGTTGGCTTGCTCATCGAGTGGGACGAGGTGGGACTCTGCCTTCCCTGTGAACAAAACGGGTCAACAAATCAAACCACAGATCTTTGGTTAAAATATGATCAAGATAAATTTCCATCTAATGATCATACTAATGATAACCCATCTAATGATCATGTTTAGCGGCAATCCATAGATGGCATCGATTCTTTCAGGCCATTGGTATCCATTAGTTGGGCCGATATCCCCTTTTTTGTCGCTGGTGACTGCGCCGAATGCAACAGATTTCTTGACCTCCAAATATCTTGTTTTGGTCCTATGGTCATGTTCAGTGATAGCCATCATTTTGCATGGTTAATTAACCATCAAAATATGGATTTAAGATGGATTTTACACGGATCTAACCATGAAAACATATGATTTTTCTATCTGATTTGATACCTTGAGGTCCCCTGAACGGCCAGGGCAATGGCTATTGGAAGGTGCGGATGGAGGATGGCACCGGCAAGGCCTTCCGACCGGCCACTGGGCGCCCAGTGGATCCGGCTATCACAGGTCACTAAGCCATCGGAAATGGATGTTGATGGATTAAGGGTTACAAGTGGTGGGTTCTAGCAAATTTGTGTGTTTTCCAGATTAAGAAAAGGTGTGTAACTGTCCAAATATCATGTTGTTGATGAGTTTGATCTCCCATTCTATCCTCATTCCATTGACATGATACCAGTGTCGTCCCCATTCTCATTGCTTCACCACTGTATCGCAAACTACCGGCATAAAACCAATTGCATATCCATGATTTGATACCCACTATGGACCAAATTCAAGCTGATTTCCAGCAAGCCTTTTCTCATTTTATATCCCATTATTTATTGCTAGATATTGCTACACTCCTGCTGAAATTCCCATGAAATCCCATTGGAATCCCTCTATGGATTCCTGGTTACCGAGGCAAATCTGGAGCCACACAAGGCGGAGCCGCCCAAAAGCGAGGATGGCCCTGTGGTGCGTCACTGGGCATCACGTGGAATCCGCTGAATGCCTTGGCTTTGGGGAGAAATACTTGAAGTATTTTAAGATATTTTAAGTATATAATTTATATAACATTATAGCATGGCATATTGAATTGGAGGGTCACAATACATATACATTCGATTGATACATAGATGTTTCTTGTTAGTATGATTTGTACTAGTTATATAAGTCATTTCCATCGATTGGCATGTTATATGCGTACTCATTTTCTCTTTAGATGTGGGTAAATAGATGGGTTCTAGGTGCAATGGCTTAGCGATGTGCCCTCAAGAAGGAGGGCCTCCATCACTAGTTCAGCTGTGAATGATGTTGTTGCACGCTAATCAACCCGTTCCAGTCTCGCCAGAGTTGAAAGGAGTTGTACAACGACAAATTTACAGACTTATTGTTCCTGATGATAATGTGTATACATACATGCATGTATATATATATATACATAGAGATATGAATACGTGCATGTATAGATATTTTACACATATATATATATATACATATATATATATATGTACAGATACAACCCACAACTCGCGCTCACTGGTACTGAAATGGAATTCCCCCATTTTTCCATGGCATCCATGGCCAGTTTCACCAGAACAAGGCACGATTCCGCCGCCTCCACCAGATGAGCCGGCGCCGGCCACAGCAGCACGACAGGCCTGGGGCTGGTGATTTTTTATGGTTGTTAAATATAGAGAATATAGTGATGAAACAAATATGATAAGATTTTATAATACTAGAAATACTGTTATGTCATGTTTTGTTCTCTTCATTTCCGAATGTCTTGAAAAGGTCTGAAGTATCCTACCATTGGATGTTTTCTTAACCCTTCATGGGGATGTCTCAAAACTGGGTTTCCTGAGTCGCCTGAAGGCAACCTGATGGAGATACATTCCGGAAAACGACCATGATTTTTTAAGGTTGCACCATCACCAACTTAAATCGACCAACCATTTTTTTGAACATGGCAGATCCGATGATCAAATTCAAATCACCATGGTTAAATCCTATCATATCACCATGGTTTTTCTCATATATTCCCAAATATCTCCCAATTTTTTCTGGTGGTTTCATGGTGGTTTTCGCCAGGAGGTGCCACCCGGTCCACCGGGTCCGCCCGGTCCACCGGCCAATGGAGTGAAGCCAAAGGACGGGGATTCGGAGGGGAGGTTCCTGGGGAAAAAAACACCAGAAATGTGTGGTTAAAATGTGGTGAAAACTATCAGTTTTACCCAACAAATATGGTTATACTATGGTTATTAAATATATGGTTAATATATGGTTAATATATGATAAGTAGCCGGCCTGGTAAACATACAAAAAGCTATTGAACATGGCCCAGTCGAAATAGTGGATTTACCCAGCTATAAAATGGTGATATTCCATAGCTCTGTTAGTTTGGCAGAGGGTATATGGATGAACAACTATTGGAATTTATTAATTATTGTTTTTCCCAGACTCTAATAGATTCTAAAGAAAGTGCAAATATCGATAATTGTGTTGGTTGGCAAACCACATATCCAACAAAAATGGACAGTGGAAATGACATAAGCACCAATAAAACGGACGATATTTGGCGATATAACCAATAAACAAAGTCATTTTTCGAGGTTTTTTCCGAAGGGAAAACTGTTGGATTTTTTTTCGCAACGACGGAGTTTTTCACAAGAGCTGGGTGCATCCCCCCTGCTTTAAGGCAGTGTCTGCTTGTTGTGCTGGTGGTCACCGTTGGGGGATGCCCCTTAATTTTGGGTGAAGCGACAGGAGAAACTTGGGATTTTACCAGCAAACATGGCTCGCTCATTGATTGGTTGCAGATTTTAACCTGATGATTCAGACAAACTAGTTGAGGAATCATGGCTGGCTGTTGGCCAAAAGAAGATGAAATGTCCCAACTATGGAAAGACCTGCATGCTGCGGAACCATTTTTTTCACCTTTTTTTGGGCCCACCTCATCATGTCGGCTCGCAGTCACCTTGGGTGCACAATGTGTTCATATTAGGTCTTTTCTGCCCGGAGGGGCAGTGAAAAATTTCATGCGGCCATGGCTTTTTGCCATGTTTTTGGCAACTACTTTCTCGGCACGACTAGAAGATGACGGCAACACGGGCACGGACGACGACTGGTCACCGGTGAAACTGGTCATCAATTCCAACAAGAAGCTTGGCGAAAATCAGATGCGTTCATCGGGGATGTTAATACGTTAATGGCAATGTGGGTCATCTGGCAATGTTATCAGAAGTCCCAAATTTTCAAATTTTGATTGAGTCCATCCCCTTTTTTGTTTCGCTATAGATTCACATCATGTCCGATCCCCATGCCAGAAATTCCTCCGCTCCCAGATCCCTACTTCCCGTTTCTCCCATCCTGACCTCACCATGCAGAAAGCTCTGGTGGAACCCAAAACCAGGCCTTGGAAGGTGATTTACCTATTGAAAATGGCCACTTCTTCGTGTCCACGCTAGTTTTCAGGTAAACCAAGTTTTTCCCTATGGATTGTCCATGGATATTCTGTGATATTTTCTCTGCCTATGTCCATGGAGGAAGTACCAAATGCCTTTGAAGATCCTCCTGGACTCGATGCGTGCCATTCGCTTCGCCAATTTCAGCGATGTGATCGTCGTGGTGGGTGGGGCGGATTCTCGTCCAAATGTTGTCGTCATTTCTAGTCATTTCTACACTGCCAACAAGAAGATTGGGGATATAACTGATATATACTGATATAACCCATAGAACTGGAGAGATGACTGGTGGTTTCGAACATGTGTTTGTATTTTTTATGTTATGTTTTTTTTAGGATCGAAAGTGCGGGTTAAAACGACGGTGTTAAAAAAAAAAACAGACAGGTGTAGTGAACCAAAATGGCCTACTTGTAGCAAATTTGGGGGATCCAGTCTCACAGGACATGATGACTCTTAGGAGGCTGCCCTCCTTAATTCATCAACCACTTGTTATTAATCTGGGGTTGACACTAGTGATAAGAAATATTGTTGGTAGTTTCAAGCATGCGCAAAATCTTCAGCATTTGACCTCTAAGGATTCAGATCGAATTTACACCGACAACGACATGGTCTACATCGAGACGCCCTTCGAAAACTATGATTTGACGGGGCTATCGATGCTGTGGCACTATAGAGACTAATTGCCGGTTTCAGCTGTATGTTTTCCTCGTTTTCATTCTTCTGTCCGTCCATACTGCATCTGGAAGGGTAGGATCTTAAGGTTTTTTCCGCTATGATTGGGGCCCTAGTTGGCCAATATATCAACCACAGTCAATTCAGAAGTTCAAGTTTAAGTGGTTTAAGTAGGTCTTGCACAAGCAACAGTGCTTGATGGGTTGACCACCAAACTTAGGACAACACCCCTACGTCTTGGCCAATGTCTACCTCTACCTGCTGGACACCAGCACAGTAGGTGCTGGCTTTCCTGAAAAATTTCGCTCGCTGGGGAACGTCGAGCAGCAGGACTCCTGTGCGGCATGGTATTCCCCATAAAAAAAAAAAAACAAGTCATGGGGCTAGAACCAATGGGGATATAATTGAATGAGTATCTATGGCATATCTATGGCATGAAGGATCAAGCTACCGAATCGCCCTCTCGTTTTGGTGCTTCAAAGCAAAAGTTGATGTTCTGCTGATTTCCACATGTGTGGCTGGTAGAATTGGGGGATAACAGGCGTTTGGGCCTTTTTTTCATTAATTGGGTACCCAATTCACATTTTTTCATTGGGAAAATATGGATATGGATCAATTGTCAATACCTATTAATACCATTTTTAGTGGGTTATTCACATCCATAAATCCCAGCTATTTTGATGTGAACTTAGCAGGGGTACTATTGGTTTTGACACACTGCCATATGGAAAAGTTGGATGATGAACTGAACTTAGTCCCCCAATTTCAGAGCGATGGAGCGATGCCAGGAGTATCGCGCCGTGAACCGTCCAGCCTCCAATATCTGTGCCTTCGGGCGAGGTGTTTTGGAGAAGTTCAAGACCAACTTCGATGAACAGCTCTCAAAGGATGAAGGCGATGACTTATCATGACTTATCCATAGAGTTATCCATATAAAGGTGGATGCAAAAATTCTATGGCTATGATAATATCGGAATTGAAGGTGGTCGATGGTTATGGAAAATCCTTGGGATGGGTTCCTCTGGTTGACAAAAATCGTCTCCACATCCTGTCCCAAAAAATCGGATGGTTGGAACCCCGACGAATTCTTGCAAATGCTGTGGAAAAGATTAAATCAGTGATCGTGAGCGTCCCACACATACCCTTTTTCATCCTTTTCCAGTTTTCACAAAGTGTTTTTGGGGCTCCGAATCCACGTCGAAATAGTGATCAACTCGGAATCAACTCTTCCATGGGGACGACCCACCAGGTCTGCAGTTCGAATTTGGCCAAAGTCCCAAAGGCTGGATCGAAGTTGGCATTCCATGAAGATCATTTGACCGCCTTTGCCATGGCCATGGATGCCATGGGTGAAGGAGAACCACCCCGAAATCACCCAAGATCAACGAAATCGGAAGGATTATAGCCAGTTTTGGTGTATCACAGGTTAATACTGGATTTTGAGTTCGGTATTTACCAACAATCCTAACTTCCTTGATCAGTGCACAGGGTTTGACCCCCTTGCCGCATAGCTGTATGAGCCTAGACCCACTTCTACCAGTTATAATCCAACTGTCCAGTTCTCCACAGACGAAATCCACTGCTTTTCTGCTGCGAAATGTCCATGTTCCCATTACCATCCCGGCACCAGCCGCTGAGGGGTGAAGCAAATCGAAGCCTTTGCGCAAAAGGTGACGGAACTTCGACCGCGCGTTGATCATGGTGAACCTGTGGATATCTACCAGACAGGACATCCGCGGAGGGTGTACTGGTCACTCAGCTGACAGATTGGGTTTGTAAAACCTGCAATAAACCACAATAATTCCAAAATATAGATCTAATGTGATCTAATCGCGAAAGGTATCCCTAGGGAAGACTGAGGACTACCTTGAGTTTGACTTTACGAAGCAACCCGGCCGGCCCACCTTATCCTTGAGCCATCACAATGAAACAGGCTTCGTTCGACCTTCCTCTCGTTTTTTTTTTCACACCAAAACGTGTTTCAGCATGTGTTTCTTTTTTTTCAGCGTTGCAGTGATGCTTAGATTTTTTGAAGGTCAAAGCTTCACAAACGGCGCCAGTTGATTTTTTGATCTAAGGGAAGACCACCATTCGAATTTGTCCGCCTAATTGGATTCCACCCTCATTCTGGGAGGGTCTTCACCAGCATCAAACTCATCCAGGCTACCCAGCACCAACACAGCAAAAAGATGCAACAAAAAAGGATCGCAATTGAAGAAGCGACGTTTGGGCTTTGGAAGTTTGGAAAATATGTGGTCTTCAACATCTGATGGTCTCTTAATGGTCTCTTAAGTTCCTTTTCCCGTCCTGTTATGAGGTCACAAGCCAAAAAGGCTCAACAGTTGTCGGACTAAGCTCTTGGTGGCACTGTTGATTTCCTGGTACCTGATACCATGTCCATGAAATGGGGCCCGGATGCAATGGTTTGGATCTCATGCGAATGGCCTTCTAGGGTAGGTATGGGGCATATTCCCTCAATTCTGGCCTTGCATAGGCATTATGTTAGGTACTTCCAGTTTGGGTATCTTTGGAAAATCTCATTGTATCATTGTCAGCTTTTGTTGCTTTCTTTCACACACATTTTTTTCCCCAGTCATTCATCAGATTCGCTATCTCCAGGTACCCAGACTTTGATATCCTCAAATATATCTTCATTGGCGGCAACGGCGATGTCACCGGTACCATCAGCCAGTTGACGCTTGGAACAACTCTTTCTCACGTGTGCCGGGAATCCAAGGATAAACGGTGGCCGTAAGTTCACATCATGTGGCGATGGTTCCATTGGACCAACCAAGCAAGCAGAGATGATCCATGATCCCTGCCAGTCCCTGCGTTTTTGGGTTCAAACCCCGATGCGTTGGATTTTGTACATGGAGATATGGAGATGCTCGAGTCACTAGGAGTCACTAATTCACTGACAAAGTTCAGGGATGGACCAAAGTTCTTCTCAAATCCTTTCCCGCAAGCTGGCTCTGAAACTGCGCCTTCCCAGGAAATGCTGTCCACTTCTGCAGGCGTTGCACCGCAAGACAAAACATCACAAGGCGAAGAAGGCGAAGGCAAAGAAGCATTGATTTGTTCAGGATGGGATCAGAATTGAAATCACAACCGCTGAGAAATTGCCTCAGAAATGTGGCAGAGGAAAATTGGAGGGTGCCCTGCCTGGGTTGGCTGATCTGTTGCTGGTTTTTATGGAGTGTTTAGGCAATGGAAAATGCAGGAAATACAGCTTGCTTTCGGCCTGTTCTTGATGTTCTGCATCCAGGGAGAATCCATATCATTGAAATGCTGATTTTCGGATTGAAGATTGGTTTCAACATTTTCAAAAACCTGCATTGGGGATCTCAACCGAGTTCAAGGGTGATCAAAGGATGATTGGGTCCCCACTTGGCGGAGAACATCCCAACAGCTATGAACTGTCCTGCCATGTATTCTGGCAAGGTTTCTTTGGGATGGGAGGTCAGTGCTACACTGCTACACCCGCCAAATTGAAAACGGGACCAATTTTAACAAATATCATGTTCTAGCCAGGAAATGCATGGAAATGATAGTCAGTGGGCTATAACATGTTATGAGTTAACAACCATTTGAGTCAATAAACCACTTCGGCGAACTCAAATCATCCAAGCAGATCAGCGCATCTCCAGGAAGCAGCGGTGCCACAGGTCGGGTTGGAACTGCAGAGGAACTGATGGTCCACCAAGTACCACAAATGGTCGTTTATGATGCAGTAACCAGCCCAAATTTGGCTGCATATTGTGCTCTTTTCATAGTTAAAGCGACCGAAACCAGCTCTTGAAAATGGTTTTTCAGCATCCGAAACCTGATTGGACCCTTGATAGGTGCTCCGGCCGCCCGGTACTCAGTCAAGTATTGGCAGCTTTTTCCAGAGAAAAGTGACATGGGATGACATGGGGCTGGGTCAACACTTACAATCTCCATGGTAAATGGTATCGATGCTTCTGGCTTACATCTCTATATGATTGGTGAATATCCATCATTTGTATCACATCTATGGGGATGGGTCGGCATTACCAAACATGTAATTTAGGTACCACCAGATGTTTGGTAATGTGGTAAGCCCAACAGTAGACCCAATGGTAAACCATACCCCATTTGCCCCATGTTACCATAAAAATTGGGTGATAACCCACATCAATTGAAATGTCCCAATGTCCCAATGTCATGGGCTCCCTAAACTGCCCTCAGGCCCATCCTCCCAACCATGCCGGCCACCATGCCGCCGATGATGCCTGTGCCAATGCCAATGCCAACGATGATGCGCGGCACACAGACGGCCATGCCTGGCCTAAGCTACGTAAACATCAAGGGTTGCTGGTTCAATTCCAGACTGTCAGGGACAATTTCTTTGGTGGTTTAAAACCCAAGTCTTGCTCATGATCACTGTCCCTATGTTGCAGATGATCACAGTGGATGTCATCTCTTCTTTTCATGTTCAAGTGTGTTCTCAGACGTCTGATTGAGTGACATTGAGTGTTATTCAGTGTGGTGCTTGTAGACCCGACAGTATGAAAACCATTCTGGGTAAAGCTTGGTTGGGTAGATTCTTGGGTAGGGCGGTTGCCATTTTCAGAGGGACAATCTATGCAAATCTACCCCCGGCAGTGGATCAGTACACACTTTAGGACATTGATTAGCAATGTGGCTATGGCTCAAAATCATCCAATTCCCTCAAAACAGGTTATGTGCCCCCAACAAATGATATGTGGATATATGATATATATATATATATTATATATATAGTTATATATATATATATATATGGTTTTGCAATCATTTGCAACTAAGATTAGATATCACTGCATTGGACCACCAAAATGAATAAATCCAATACCAAAGCAGGCCTCAAATGGGGACTGTTTGGCATCCTTTCCCTCTCTCCATGTTGGATGGTTAAGCACCCAATTATCATGGCTGAAAATCCAAAGTTTGATGGTTAAACAACTAGTTTTTTTTTGTTAGGCCTTCATTTTTTGATCTCCAAACTCCCATGGTTATATAATGTAATCCAATAGTCCATATCCAATAGATATAATATATATATATATATTCATACATGGATAATATGGATAAGTTAAATCACCATTCATTCTGACGGGGATGCTTTCTCCGAGGCCGATGTTATCGCCCGGCCTGCCGCTGATGCCACCCATGATGGGCACGGGCACCTGGTATGCCATCAACGAGCCAAAAAATGATGGTGTTTACCATTAATGCGGTCAAGCAAGAATAAACCATCCCCCAAATCACCATAAATAGGTGGTATGTTTACCATTGCCAAATGGGTAGTTTATTACTGTTTAACCACATTATAGGTAGGCTTATGTTTACCCACAAAAAACTCGAAAGGTCTAGGTTTTTTGGCCATCAAACCTGAGAGGGACTAAATCATGTGGATTCTCCTCTGTGAAAATCGTGGGCCCTGGGTCAACCTGGGTTATGTGAATGGTTTGTTGTAGAAAATGGATGACTCTTAATTCTTGGCCTCAGCTGGACGCACTGTGTGTATGTGTGTCATGCCAAGTTTGGCATTACCATTGATGATGCAGTAAAATTCTGCACGTCTTTGTTTCTTCAATCCCATAGGCTGATTTTTTTCCCATGGTTGATAGTCAATTGCCTGTTTTACCGGTGAAAATGTCTTTTTTTGGGCATCCCCCCAAGTAAACCATGTTGCATCCCTCGCTGCGGAAACCGGCATCCCTAAGGTTTGCCATTGCCGCGGCGACCTTGAAGCGTGATGAAAATGGTGTCAAAAGGGCCATAAATGCTGGGTCATCACCCTAAATATCATGGTTTAGAAATGTTTGGAACTTCATTTCGCTATGAAGCCTATGAATCTGGCCATAAATCGAGGTACAACACATTTCTGGGCTAAACCGCGTGGTGAATCGTTGGTGAATGGGTCTAGTTCTGACCGAGGAATCTTGTCATATTCCACTTCGAAATACCCAGTGTAACACAGTTTGGCCATGCTTTGAAACGTGTCTCAGCTATCATGATTGGCAACACCACCTAGCGGTTTGGGATCACAACTGCAGTGTCTCAACCTGTGCTTCAGCCACTTTGACAGCAAGGGGGCACATGGCTTCGAAGCTATCAATGAACTCATGTCCCTGGTGGGCAATTGTAATTTGATTGAGATTATAAACTATAAAGAATATCAGATAGCATCATCAGAGCAAAAATAACTACAACATCATTTTGATCTTTGATCCACATAAATATCATAAATAGTTTGATCTTTGATCCACATAAGTTAAACTAAGTATCGTAAAATATCCATAAATCATAAAAATCATCGCCCGAAAATCCAGAAATCCTAACCCCAGCTGCTGATGGCGTGCATGCCGCGGGCCGAGCTACGGCTCTTGTCCTTGCGCCTCTTGGTGTTGCCCCTCGGCTGGCCAAAAGTTCCTACAGTGCTTGGGAAATCCGGTGATCACCAGTTGATAGGCTGAAAAATCCCATGATTTATAGGGTTTCAAGATGTTTCAACCATCCAAGATGGTGTAAAAAAAATGTATCCACAGTGGTGGGGAAAAATCACTCTCGGGAAAAACATCAGTTCAACATGGGGATATAGTGGAGATGTGAATGGATTTTTGGGGAAAGTGACTTGGAAAATTCTAGGAAACACAACCGGCAACAAGCTCAGCCTAGGGGAATCATCCGGGAATCATCCCAGAATTTGCCCGGTACTGGGATCCATGGTACTCAGAGGATCCGAAAATGTCTGATTCCAAGTAGAGTTGTGGACTCCAACTAGAAATGAGATAACCTCACTTCAGGATCTTCAGGACTTCCTCAGGACATCTCAGGACTTCTAAACCAGAGTTGTCCTCCAAGTTTTGGTTTGGGGCTGATATCACAGAAGTTGAGAAGAAAAACTAAGAAACTCAACCAAGGAGTCATTGTGGTTTCATGTTTTTTCTGTTCTAGACCCCAGTTACCCTCCAGTAAATAACAATGTTTACCAACATGCTTTGGTGGAACATCCACCATGAAAAGTTCGTTGATTTTCCCAGCTGTCAACATCCCAGGAGCCATTTAGCCTTCGCCTTAATTCTGGTGGTGGTTCCTCGGCGTAGGATCAATAGGATCCAGAGAGGACAGGGAAAATCCTGGGATATCCAATGATCATTGGGATATTTATTGATGTTTAGTCATGTGTTACACATGTTTGATATTATCACACTCCTATATCAATCAACCAGACTAAAGGGATATTTATTGATGTTTATTTAGATATGTTCTGGATCCATAACAGAACTGGGAACTGCAGAACACTTGAGTGAAGACATTAAATTTGTAATGAAATCTGCAGATTTAGATCTTAGCATCCTTAGCCGATCCTTAGCCGGCGATGTTTGGAATTGTAGGCCACAGTTGCTCACCATCATCATCCCTGGAAACAGAGGAAAATCATCCGTACCACTGCCTTGAGGCATGTTAAACGAGTCCCCAAGGCAGATCCCGCTGGGTTTGCCAAACTGTTTGCCTTCACTCTAAAGACCCAACCAAACACACAAGGCCTTGAGAGGTAACAACTACCCCCCATCAATCCTGATTGGGGGCTGATCACTCCCTTGTTGGGAAGGGCACAATTGGGACCAGAGCCTCCAAGAATCTGCAGCTCAAGTTCTGCACTGCTGATTTTTGGACAATACCTTCTCCCGAATTCACCCGCTACGTTATGTTCGGAAAAAAAAAAGTTTTGACTTGAAAAGTATTTGGGTCCATCTGCTGATCAACCTCGACTTCAAGGTCACGCGAACATCAGTTTGTTTCAAAAACCAAAATCATCATAAAGCGGCCTCGACATCAACTTCCCCAGAAGCAACTAACACCAATCACTGCCAATCACCATCAACATTGATGCATTGATATGGCAAAGCACATAAGGGAGATCTCGCTACCCTGCTCCAATTACATGTCAAAGTATCTGTCTAGAAAAATGTCAGGACAATAAATGTCAGGGTGTCTCAATCAATGTCAGGACATGTTTCAGTTTCTTGGTCAGAATGCATTTGCATATTTAGATTGATTTCATTCGCCAGAAATTATGTAAAAATGGACGTCAGGATATGTGTATGTCAGTATTATTGTCAGGATGTTTGTGTCACGGTGGGGGGTCTCATGAAGTAAAGTACCTTTCAAGATTGGATGCCCCAAACCCAAGATGGATGTTTCTTGAGTGGGAAACACATTGGATTTAGAAATTTAGATGGATTTGGTGGGTTTGCAAGGTTTCGGAAAGATTCATTTAGTGATGATTCCTCCCTGGATGATGCAGTTGTGCATCCATTTGGATAAATTGGTACCTTGCAATGACAGAAGTTTGATTGATGGTTTGTAAGGGGAACCATCCCAAAAAAGGTTTAATTCGCCCAGATTCATGCAGATTCATGTCCACTCAGGTGCTTCTCTTCCGCTTATGGGAAGGAAATGCCTTGGTCCAGTGTGGACGACAATCTCCTTTTGTTGCGTCCAAGTGTGTTTGTGGTGGCACCTTACCATACATCTGTTGGATCTCGGAAAGCATCTCGGCTGCGAAAATGGGTGAACTGAGTGTAGTGAACAATGACAGTTTCACTGCCCATCTTCCAAAATTCTAACATGAAGTGACGAATTGCAAGAAGACCATCGAAAAAACATGAAAAAAAAACTAATGCCCTGGTTTGATGTACTGTGGGACCATAGTTTCCTACAGCTATCAGTTTTCCCTTCAACATCCTTCAAAACCCAATGAACTTGAGGTTTCAACGCGTTGTACTTGGAACCAGACATGAATCCTCGTATCATTGGGCAAACGAGCCTTGGCAACAGCGTGTGTTTGGGTGCTGACTACGCCAGGTTGCAAAGTTTGAAACTGGTGAAGCATCCATCCACTGGACATCATGAAACCCTTAATCCGAAAAATGGAACCCAAGGATCAACAGTTTTACCATCATTGGAATCATTGTTCCAATGAAAATAGTCAAATTAAATATTTATAATTATATATATATATATCCCGCATGTTTGGCACATGAACCTACCAAAACACGGTTGATTCAATGAATCATTCAATTTTTTCATCCCAAATTTATTCCAACCTGTCGGTCTTGGCCCGAGGTATTGTTGGTTAGTCCTCGCACTATGCCCTGCAGTGGAAGGCATCCTACTGCTGCTCGCGTGGCAGCGACGCAGTGACTGGCCTGCGGGCATATTGAGTAGTTGCTACCTCTTGTTGGTTGTATCTTGGCATAGCTTGGCAGTGCCTGAAATGCCGGTGAGGTTATACCCAGTTGAGCCCCTGCAGTAAGCAACAAAGATGCTGAGTTCAGCAACAGCTGGGACTTAACTTCAAAAGAGTGTAGTGTGATTCTACCAACAAGATGAGGATTTAATCAAGGTCCCTATCTTGGCATACGCTCATTGAGACCGGGATCGTCATACCACGTCAAAGAGGCACAACCCCCTATCGGAATCCTTCTTAAGCTGCTATACATTGGGATGGTACAGGGGGTGGTTGAGACATTTTGGCACATGGTTCTTGTGTTATTCAAGGTTGATGACCTTCCAGGTAAGATATTCCTCGACTATCTCACCCATTTAAAGGTTGCTGACGCTGCATCATCTTGGTCGCTTTCACTTGTGATGGATTTCCCCCCAAAGTACCTAGAACTTGCTTTCTCGGGTGCGCGCTGAACTTTCCTGTCGGCTTGAAATGACATTGGTCGGTAAAGAAAGATCAGAATCCTCCAGATCAAAAGGCATGGATTGGTTGCTTGAGTCGTAGTTGGGAACCAAAAAGGTGCTACTTCAAAACATGGCTGAATTCCTATCAACCCAGGAACATTGGTAGTTACCTCCATCCTGATATTTGGAACATCACCATTTTTGTTGGTTCAAGGCTCAAACCACTTTCTTGTGGGCGACACACCCAATTTTAGGGCCCATCCTTCTAGATTTTGCCAGGTATTTCCAGATACCTTGCCACATCGATGGCTCTTCCTGCATTATGGTACTGCGATGGTAAGTATGGGTGCTTCTCAGCGTCAAGTGAGTCACCGCCATATTTTGATGGCCCAGTTGGCTCTGGCAGTGAGATGCGCTTGGGGCACAGATGTCGAGATGTCTCACATCATTCAAATCAACATGTATAAAGGGTTTGTGTTCGGTCTTGCAATGCGAAAGCGTTTAGTAACGCAGGGAAGACATGAAATGCTTCTGCTGGACACCAGTGTGGCCGTGGTGATTTCAACTGCAATGGATCATCTTTTTGGGATTGGTGGCTCCCGTGTTCAGGAGATGTCGTTCACAGCAGTATCAAACGACCAAGCCGTATAAATTCTGGCCAAATGGTGTTTCATCAATGGTAAATCATAAATAATATGTGTAGGGTAGGTAGATAGATAGATAGATAGATAGATAGGATTAGATAGATAGGATTATATAGCATTAGATAGGATTATATAGCATTAGATTAGATAGCATTAGATAGGATTAGGTAGGATTAGATAGGATTAGATAGGATTAGATAGATCGGCTTCTCTCGCTAGGCTTCGATGCCTTCGCCTCGGCTTCGCTAGGCTTCTGCTCGGTTGGCATTCGCTCAGCCATTCGATAGACTCGGCCTCGCTCGGATCGACTCCGGATAGCATAAACCGAATAAGATAGAATAAGAATAGGATAGAATAGGATAGAAGCACGCAAATAGTATCGGATAGGAAGCAAATATGCATAGGTAGCCCCTGAAATCGGATTGATAGGATGGAATAGGATATATAGGATCTATAGGATAGATTAGATAGGTTTGATAGTTTGGATAGACTGGATAGACTAGATAGACTGGATAGACTGGATAGACTGGATAGACTTGGATAGACTGGATAGACTAGATAGACTGGATAGACTGGATAGACTGGATAGACTGGATAGACTTGGATAGACTGGATAGACTGGATAGATTGGATAGATAGGATAGATAGGATGGATGGATGGATGGATGGATGGATGGATAGATGGATAGATAGATAGATAGATAGATAGACTGACTCAATATAGAAATATAATATTGTGAAGGTCCTCAATTTCATGGCCCAACGTGTCCGATTCTCGCAGAGGTTGCAATTCTCTTCCAGTTCACCCTACCTTGGCGATGTTCCTTGGAACTGGAGTGCGCTATAAATGCGACTGGATCCGGATTTCAAGCTATTCATATAGCGTGTAGAATATGTGCATATATAATATATGCTGTATATGTGTTTCCACTGGAATCTCGCTCGTCAGCCATGGGAGGCCAAGGGGCCCTTTAGCAGAGCCTCCAAGGATTTCTGTCCCATGGTCCCCCTATGTATGCGGTGTAATCTCTAGATGTCCATGACTCAATAATACTCAATATAGGTCACCAAGAAATGACATCAGCAACATCCACCATTCTACTGGATTCTACCATGTGTTTGTTGATGTTTGTTGTGTATTACCATGAGTTGTTGCTCAAGAGCACCCGTGTTTGGTCAGCAACCAAAGTCACTGTGAGTGGCTCAACTGCCTAAAATCCTGGGTGATTCATGGTGAAACCTGGAATTCATGGGCTCAGCCCTCATCCATTGACTCCCAGGTCTCTGTATCACATTCGCTGGCTACTTCATCTACTACTTCAGCCTTAGTGAGCTGTGCGTCAGTCAAGGTTGGGACACGTCTCACACAACAAAAAATGGGTCGCAAGAATCAGGGTCACCCAAACCATCTATGAGAAAATGTGATTCCCCCCCAATCCAGGGATGTATTTTGGTGGTGGTTTACTTCTCCATTTTCAAGACCCCTGGAATTTTCTGGAACCACAGTTGCATAGATGGCATCACATTGATGTTTGGATTTTTTCATGATGGGCCCTACCACTTACAACTGGGTCACTCCAGAAGCTGATTTACCCTCTGGTAAACTAACATAGCTATGGAAAATCACCATTTTTAATGGGAAAATCAACTATAATTTGCCATTTTCAATAGCTATGTTAAATTACCAGAGGGTAACTGGGTGATAAGTCTGCTTGGGATTAACCCCACTGACACAAAAAATCTTGCCCGTCCCATCACTTTCCAGCACAACTTCCCTGTGATCAGTTTCCCCAGGGGCTCAACGCAAACTCGCTTACGACTGGAGCTTTACTCCGGGGATTGACATGAACCCTGGATCCTTGGTGATGGTATCTGGGTCGAAAAATGCCTGTATTTTGCTGGATTTAGCCAATGATTTTGGCAAAAAATCCGGTCGAATCGTTTGGCTCATCAATTTTCTCAGGGGGTCCACCCATTCTGATACATGAAGTGAATGAAGTGAGAATATTGAGGCGAGTTGAGCATTCTGATATCATACTGTTCGCGACATGAAATTCATTGTGGAGAAGCACGGGTGCCAGCTGAGTCCCAATGTGACTCTCGGTGCCAGACCGAGGTGATCCTGGAATGGAGCTTATCTTTTGGTGGAATCACCGTGGTCATCTCCTATTGCATCTCCGAGATTGTGAAACAGAAACAGGAGAATCAGCTGGTCATCAAAGACAGCAGTGGTGTGACCGTCAGTGTTGTATAGACGGATCGAATAAAAGGTTGGTGGTTTTAAAAGTTGAATCTATTTCAAATATTTGGTTCATATTCAACCCAACCTTTTAGAATAATAGTTGAATCATGCTTGTTCATATTGTTCCACATGTCAACTATTTCAACCCGATTTTGGCGCTGCTGAACTGCCAACTGGCAAGTCTTTT
>CAMXCT020003116.1:5566-75708 GCA_947184155.2 Cladocopium goreaui | reverse complement strand
CAATTTTGACTTTTGACCCATATCCATTCTGGGAATTCCCAAAGAGATAGAAATAGGTTCAATTTACCCTCCAGTAAATGAACATAGACCCTGCCAAATAGGGGCTTGGAACATTGGTTTCCACATGTGTTCACCAAAAACTTGTCATTTTCAGGGTCTATGTTCATCTACCAAATGGCATTGCTAAATTCGTTTTTTGTGCAAACTATCAACGTATCAAAAGTTTAGCAACATCAATTCATAATAATTTATCACTGAGGATTCTTTCTAAATCTACCAACTATCAATTTCTGTCTTTGAAGAACCAATGAGTTGGTAGATTTAAAAAAAGATGTTGTTTTCACTAAATGAATGATTCTTTCGGTCCAACGATCAACTATTGATTCCCGCCTCGTGACAGGAGCGTTGCACTGCCTGCAGCTGGTGATTAACTGACTCTACAACTGCAACATCAATGGTGGTTCAATGTGCTTTAATGGTGATTCATCATGGTTCTAATGTGGTGTAATGATGATTAATCATGGTTAATGGTGATTGAATGGTTACTGGATCACTCATTGAACCCTCAAATCCCCCATTTCGGATAGGTCTTCGATGAATCGAATGCGTTTCAATGCCATGTTCATTGGAGGCAAAATCTCACGTTCGCTTCCGTTCGTTCTAAAAAAAAGAAATATATATATATATTAATTCTGTATGTGTCCCATCGGACATGAAATTCATGTCCCAGACATGGATCAACGAAACTGAGATGGAACCTCTAGATGTCCAGTTTCCATTCTGAGGTCCGAATTCCCCCTGCGCCTGGGCAGCTAGACCTGCAAATGAAGGGTTTCATCCCATGGGGGTTCCCCTGAGCTACCACTCGATACGGGATCCCTACGGTATGGACAAAGCTTGCACGGAAATTCACACATCGAATGGTTTGACGGAATTCATGGTTTGATGGTTCCAGTTGTCAATGTCTATCGTCAAGACCATTGAAACACGGTTCCAACCTTTCTCATAATTGCCTATAGTCATTGCTGATCATCTGCAATCAATCTGCCTTGTTCCTTTTTCTCCTCAAAAAGTATTGCAGTGTGAACGCCCAGCGCCGTGGCTGAGCCGTCCTCAAAATATGAGTCAGCTGCGATCCAGGTCGTAGGTACTTTTCAACAAATCATATTACCCGGATTATTATCATCATCAGATACATCACGATTGTTTCTTTTTTACTAAGCTCACTACCGTATATCATATCAGTTTGATAGACAAAAAACAATGTGTGTCATGTGCGATGCTGACATAAATTCAAAATGTTTGACGAAATCATATGAAAGCCAATCTCCCTTTTCAAACTGGTTGCAGTAACAGGAAGAAAAAATAAATTCGCACATAAACAAAAAACCTCAGGTTTTATACAATGTGAGGCCCGCTAAGTTGGTTTATAACTCCAATAACTATGGTTTATGGTACTTATGACTATAGTTACTGGGGCTTAAAAACCAACTTATAACCGGGGGCCCTCAGATTGTAGATAAAATCACCCTGTTTGATGCGTGATTCGCTCACCCACAGGCGCCTTCGCGCAGAGCGCTCTCTGCTTCCATGGCGCGGCTCTTCTCCTCCTGCAACTTCGCCTCGAGGCGCAACGAGGCGCCGCAGGGTGCCACTTTTACCAACCTTGAAACGCCAATGATGTTGGTGCCAAACAATGAACTAATAGTTGATTCATTAGTTCATTAGTTCAACAATGTTGGCTTACCAAACATTTAGTTCATTTGTTCTGTATTGGCAATAGGGTTTACCAACATGTTGGTTCGCGCATGTTTAAAGTTCTTATAATGATGCGGTAAGCCCTATATTATAATTAGGAAACTTCTAGTTGGGGATTATTAATCCAACTTATACAATCCATTTTTGGTCTAGTATACCTGAAACCCAAAAAAAGAATCGGGATCACAATGATTTCAAACAAAGCGAACACATATAAAAACTTAAAAACCCTACAGTAAATATCGAGTGTGATTAGGTCTCTGCTTACCCAGATGCGCTTCTCTTCCATCGGTTGAGTACAGGCAAGTGAGATGCAACTGCGCACTAGTTGCTCTGGGAATGGCTGTACTTGGATGAAAATGATACAGTCTATTCAACCGATTTATGAACGGAGGGTAGGTGAGTTGCCTATTGTTTGCCCAGTTATAGGCCAGGAAAAAAACACCATTCTATCCCATATTTTCTATGTTGTTGATTAATGTTCATTATACATGATTTTACATCCCATTTATATATATATATGTCATTATGGTTCATTATATATCATATTTCCCATTTTTCATCCAATCAAATCTCGCTTAAAAGTCCAATGGGAGGGGAGGTGAAAACTCACGGTTTAACTCAGCAGCATCTCGTGGCTCCCTGGCCCATCTCGCCCATCTTGGCGCCTCAGTGTTCTTCGTCATTGCCAGCATCTCGGCCAGCATGGAAGCCTGCAAAGCCTGGTGGTCGCTCGGATTCACAGGGATTTCCATGTCCAAATGGAAGGCCCAAGTTTTGGTTTCCTGAAGCCACAAAAAGAAGGGGGTGGCAAGACTTGCGAAAAGTGTTTGATAGAGTTTGAACGGCACAAACCATCTTTAAACTTTAAACCTTTTTTTGTGGCTTCGAACAAGTCCTTGTACCGGAGGCAAAAGGTTGATGGTGTTTGCCAGTCTTCAAAATATGCTGGTCATTGTCTCAAGTTTGGTTACATCACCACTTATCCCCAGATAGGCAGATTTCCTTATTACTTCTGGCATTCAAACCATGGCCAGAAAATTGCCCTTCTGATGAGCTTCGCATTGAACATGGGAGTTTTCAATGGCATTCAATGGCCATGTTTGCTTTCCTGAGGCAATGATAGTAGACTAGCAACTTCAATCATCAATCAAAGCTAATCTTGAATAATAATGAATAATATCCTTCCCAAAAGTATCAAACGTGAGACTCTGTGAGACAAAATTGTTCGAGATATATCTTGAATTATCTTGATATCATTCATCAGAATGGCTAAACAATCCTAAAAATTCAAACAGCAACAGCAACAACCATACCTAGCCGGTCCTTCACCCTGGTAACCAGGCCCAGCCAGAAAAGCCTCCGCACTCTTCGACATCTCGGCCATCGCTTCCTGGAGAGGTGCTGAAACCGCCGGTGGGATTGAAACCATTCCCATGGTAGTTGTTTATGGCCTGGTGGGTTCCCACATATTGGGATGGATGACTTTTAAACCATACACATTGGTGGTATACCCATTATATCATATTATATCCCAATATGTTTATGGCATTGGTACCATTTGGTACCATATTGATCCGTATTGATTGCTTCATTGCCACATCTACGCGAACTTGGAGAACGGCTGCTCTGAACGCTGCTCCTCAGCCTTTTGCTCCGCATGCGAGGCCAGAGTCGCTTTCTCCGCCTGAGGGCGGGAAAATCCTGGGGCGTTGATCCCAAGACTTGACAGGTGAAGCAGGTGTGCAATGGAATATTTGTATGGACAGTCTGACGCCAAAAGGCCTTCTTGTGATCAGCAGAGTCGACTATCCTGGTCTCCAGGAAGTCTACACGCTCCTGCAGATTGAAGCGCTGAATCAATGCTTGCACAAATCCAATCCAATGGATGTGATACAGAGGTCGATTCGACAAAGGAAAATGACATACTAAGAGTGACAATGAAACTGGAGAGGAAAACAGTTTGATGCTTCAGATTTCAGATGATCCAAGTACACTTCATTAGTGCCACACAGCGGAGGCTTAGTCCGGTCCAGCCTGAGAGACACACTGACATGACACCCTGAATTGCAACCGTCGGAATTGGGAACTCAAGTGTCTGGTTTGCAACACATTTATCCAACCGCTGCAAGCATTCACTTCGTTGTGGCCCATCGAAGAAGTTCTGTTGTACATTGGCTTGGACTCACTTGTACGGAAGAGAAAAAGAACCCTTCTGCGAAAGAACATAGGAGAACCATGGAGAACCATTCTGCTAAGGTCCTTGAGTGTGGCATGGTGCAAATCCAGCGTGGTCTTGCTGCACACGTTCGCATGAGAAGATTTTAGGTCTTCCAGGGCATCACCTCGGCGAGTCAATCTGCCAAGTTTGTCCGTGCCCAAAACAAGTTTGTCGTTCACATCAACAGCTCTCATCTTGCTCAAAATTCTGCAGTACAACGGCTTGAAAGCGCAATTTGAGCAGATTTGTGCAGAATCTATCCTGTGGTTGGCCATTATCTTCGAGAGTTCTTCGGGACAAGCCACTCTTCACTTGTCACTTGTCCATGATCAAAGAAGATAAACTCAACATGCCCAGCATATCTGGCGGGTCTGTGCCTTGCTTTTCGCAATGATGTTTTAGTTCATCCAGGGTGGCCTGGCCCCCAGTGCAGTGCACCAACCCTCGGTCTGCACAAACATGCTCAGTGGAACCTTCGAGAAACTGATAAGGGACCCAAGAATTGGAATGATATCATCATCTTTCGTGCTTCGAATGCTTTCAAAGAGCTTTGAGCAGCCAATCGTCCAGTGCGAATCTCGTCAGCCAATTTCACAAAGCACTAGAACTAGAAACAATAATAGCATTAATAGGATGGTATCTAATTCCCATGAATGATCAACGAAAACACGAGTAAAGAAAGCAGACAAAGACGATGCGATAGCGCCCCACAGGGTAGGCATACAAGTGATAGGAGAGAAGTTTGAAGAGATGGACAAAAGGATGGAAATATACAAAGGATGGAAAAACACCAAAGGGCAGGGAAAGAAAGAAAAACTTAAGGAAGCACAGAAACTTTACAAAGCGGTCATCCACCCAAAACTACTCCGAGAGTGATTGATAATAACATTCAACAATATGTTTACTATATAAGAACTCCACGCCATTTTCACTCCAAAGCTGGTAGATTCTCTAGCAAGGCATGAGTTGCCAGGCTCTGTACTGATCCCACGCATGTTTTGACCGGGTGGGCCGGGTTGATTGGGTGAAAGCTTGAGAATGTCATGACATGAAGTGTCGTTCTTAAGTGTTCAAGAACTCCACGCCATTTTCACTCCAAAGCTGGTAGATTCTCTAGCCAGGCATGAGTTGCCAGGCTCTGTACTGATCCACACCTCCAATCTTCTCATGCTTGTGTAAAACATGCGTGGCCATGCTGACGTTGGTATGTGGGCATTTAGGAGGAAAATGGCTTTGTCCCGGATAGCCGGAAAGGCCGAGGCAAGCTTCTGAACCCTTTGGAAGGCAATTGTCGGCATCGCTTCCGCATGGGTTGCTACACACGTTTCCTGGATGTAAATTTCGCAGACTCGTGCACTGATCCACCGTCCCCTGCGACGTACCAGTTCAGAGTCTTCAAACCTCTGCAAGAGGAATGTGGCTCCGCCTGCTCGAAGGCTAGCAAGGTCGTATAGGGCACCTGCTTGCCAAGAGACTTGACAGGCATGCCAAGTGCATTTTGCAGCGTAGCAAACCTCTTCCTCAAGGTGGATGGAGACAGTACCCACAGTCTCTCTTGTCTCGGCTTTCTCCGAAAAACAGCAGTCAGCAGCGCTACGATGTCTTCCGGGTCGATCCTGGCTGCCTGATGACGCGCGGCTGAACCTCGCGTCTTTGGCTGCCTGATCTGCAGGATGGCGCCTGGAAATCCTGGCGCCGCATCACATGGTAATACCAGGTCAGCTCGTAGCGCTTGTAGCACCTCGCCAATGCGAAGCACTCCACACCATGTCATCAGAAAAATGGATGCCTCGACTGGCCATCCCCAAAGGAGGGCTAAACCTCCAAATGCCAAAACAACGGACAGAGGCATCGCAGGGTGATGAACATGCGGTTCATCCGTTACCCATGAAAAAGCAACGTCCCAAGCTGAAATCGGAGAACGACGCAGGTGTGGCCGTCGTCCAACAACTGCGTTGATTGTCTCTGAGTACCTTCCATAAGGCTTTCCAGCATAGAAAAGGGCTCGCCCGTATGATGCCAAGGTGTCTGAAACGTGTTCAGCATTAACTGCAATCTGACCACACCATCTTCTGGGGAATCGCCAGCTGGCATCTCCAAAACTTGAACTCTGAATTCTTGCAAAAGCTCGGACGCCATCATAGTGGGCCCGTTCTCCACCTCCATCACTCCCTGCCGCCTCCAAGTAGATCCTCGCTTCTGCTCGCGAGGGGAAGGCGTGGCAGATAGTGCTGGACCCCTCAATTGGTCCAGTGGCCCTGAAGAACGCTGATGATGATGTGAAGACACGTGGAGTGTGGCAATTGGAGCAGCGCACCACGCACCAGTATCGATTTTGCAGCTCGATGGTCTCGCTGCAATTTGGTGAGCTGACTCGGCCCTGTGCCACAGCTCGTGCCCAATTGCCTGCAATCCAGGCTCGCTTCGCTCTTTCTGCTGGAGTCTTGTGAGAGGACCCCAGCTCCTGGTTTGCCAGCCCAATCCAAACGCCAGGACAAGCAGGGAAAGAAGCCAAAATGCTGTCCCTTGTCTCACCCACAGAAGCTGACGGTGAGGCAGCTGATGATGGGGCTCTGCCTCGTGCCCCCGTGCCACTTGGGCTCTGATACCCCGCAGCTGCAGAATGATGGGCTGATCCACGTTGGAGACCTTGCACAAAATTCGTGGCAGCAGTTGGAGCACCTCGCACTGTGATGCTCAGGCCCTCAAATTCCAAAGCCAGTTCAACAAGCTCAGGATCAGGGCTGGTGCTCATGCAAGTACCTTTGAAGGCGGGTCAAAGAGGAAGCCGATGCCCGGGCAGGGCCAGAAGGTAATGACCAAGTGGGTCGAGGAAATCCAAGTAGATAGAGGATACCCACGAGGCCAAAGGCAAATCCAGACAAAAGTCCAAGGAGGTAAGAAGCCAAGATCGTGGAAAAGGTTGCAGCACCGCAATGGGATGGACAGGAAAGGCCAAACCAATTTGATGAAACCCCCACTTGCAAAAAGCGGATTACCCCAAGGACCGAGTCCATGAAAGCTTGAGAATTTCATGACATGAAGTGTCGTTCTTAAGTTTTCAATCATTCCACTTGAATTATTTGATTTAGATTTGTGTAAAACATTTTCTTCTTGTCGCTTTCCATTATGCCTGTGTATAAGAAACCGTGCCTATCACCCGTGGCAACTCGGTACATCTTGTCTCAAGTCTTCTTGTCATACAAACCGCTTAATTCTTCCAATGTTGCATCTAAATTTGTTTGATTGCGAATAGTTGTGTAGCATTCTTTCTGACTACTGGAGATATTCGTGCATAAGATTGCGAGGTGAGACAGGTTGAGAGATACCAATGCCTAACTGTCATGAAAAACATGTCAATTCCTTGTTCTTTCTTACAACCTGTTCGTTGTCTGCCCAAATGATACACATGTTAAATACATGTTTGTAATCCTTCTCTTTCATACTTGGTTTTATTCCTTCCTATGTGTCTATTACTTTCTTAAGGTCTTTCTCTTCAAAAGGTGTCAAAGTAGATGGGGTCATCGTCCGTGTGTTTCATATCCATTTCGTTCGCCATGTATTTCTTTACAACCGTTCAATCATCATCAATAAACATGTTCGGTGAAGAGATGTAGATTTTTGAAAGCAACCCTTATAGGAGTGGAACAAAACAAAATTAGTCAAAGCAACCGTTTTACCTGTTCCTAACGGTGCGTTCAATAATATACTTGCTGGTAAGAGTGCCATATATCCCTATGATGACTGCTTACCATTATACTCTTTGTGTTTGTAAGGTTTTATATCAACTAAATAAACATATTTAGAAAATAATTTGCGATATACAATATTGAAGGAAACCGCCTTTAGCTTTGAGTAAAACTTGGGACAATTGTTTCAATCGCCATAAGTGCTTGATTTTTTTTGTTGCCCTCTTATCCCTATCGGAAATGAATTCGTTTGAAAGCAAGCCTTTTTGAGTTGTACCATTTTTTTCTTTTGACCCCACCAATCATTTTGTTTTCTATGATCTCCCCAGTAGAAACAGTATATAATTAGATTATATCCAATAAACCAATATCATTATATCATCTAAATATATCTAATTACAATGGACGAGTATGAACGATGTATTGACACCATAGATGAGATTGAAAAGAGGGTTGCTTGTGATACAAAGTATTTGGTCATCAGGGATACGAAGATGAAGCGTTGCTGTAAGTATTGATTGGAATTTCGGAGAAAAAAACGCGAAAATAAAACTCTAAAATATAACATAGATGGTGGCAAAGAAAACACACAATAAGAAAGATGCTGAAATACAGACGATTGAAGAGGAGGTAGAGGAAATCATGGAGAAGTCCAGTATGTAAGAATTTTTTTGAAATGCAGAACGAGCAGATTATCAAAAAGAAAGGCGACTGTCAGTGCAAGTGTGTCCCCTTCACTTGTAAGTTAAGTAAGAACGACAAGAGTTTGAGCATTGACAAGACCAAGGAAGGAGACATCAATATTGAAACCGGCATTCACAACATCCATTTCACATGGGGCAGAGGCATTACACCGACGGAAGAGGACACAACGCTTGAAACCGTAAAATGTATCCTGGATAAATGATTGAAAAAAATAAAGAGTAGATTTAAGGCAAAAGCAAACCGATAGATAAATATCTAAATATCGAAATTGATCGGCCCTTTGAGATTCCTCGCGGCGTCCTTGCAAAATTGGACCGTCAGCTCATGTCAGGCTGATAGTCTGGCTTCATTGTCCTGCTGGGCTCAACCCTAGCTGACAAAGAAGCAAATTCAAGTGCCATCTGGTCGGGGTCAGAGCCACCACACCTCAACGGTAGCGAACTGATCCGATCCCAAATGGATTGGGCAAAGCATGCACACAAATTGCTAGGGTATTCCTTAGCAATTGCCGTCCTAAAACATCCTTGGTCATCTCTGCCGATGAGTGCAGTCTGCGGTCGGGCCACACCAGGAATAGCCATTCGATCGAGAACTGCTGGTACGCTGTTGTTGGCGTACAATAAGGACGTTGGCTTGATGCCACCTGAGCCATGTCGCCATTGTTGAAACGTATGCCGTCTGAAGAGCCATCCATCCCTCAGCATCAGAAGGACAATACCAGTTCGAAAGATCGAAGCTCGATCTTCCTGATACGGTGGAGCAGGGTGCTCTAACAAGACAGCTCCGCCAAAAAGGGCGACAGGAATGCAAAGCCAGAGTCCTCGCAGGAACAGGCAGCTTCCCGTCGACAATTGGCATAGCTCACGGAGCGCTAAGCCCATGAGTCCCCAGCACTCATCAGCATGACGAAGGGGTCGAGGGCCTCGCAAGGGAGCTCCGTCTTCTCCAAGTTGAGTCTCATGTCGCGCACTGCTCCAAGTCTCACATGGCGGTCCTAGGAGAAGCCCTAGTATGCGACCTGCTCTTGCCGTTCGCAATAGCCAGCTCCAGACTTGCTCCGAGTGTACATTCATCTTCTCATCAATCGCAGTGTCCAGGGAAATTATAATGATGGAGGAAGCCCACGGTTGGCTGCAGTCACGAACTAAGCCCGCCATATGATGATGGAAGTCATAGTCCCTGCGCCGACCAGCGTACATGTGGATGACGTAATATGGACCCTGCTCAGGGGTCGGTCCTCGTTGAGGTCGAACATCCATACGCCACTGTCTCCTGTGAAGCTCCTCTTCTTTCATCGCGCTGTAACACGTACGAATAAGATGTTGGCGAGCAGGACGCTCTTGGGCTGGTGGTCTTTGATCTGAGGGAGGAGTGACATCATCTGCGTTGAGTCTCTCCAGTTGTTTTGTCAATTGTTTGAATCGATTTCGAAGATGCCAAATGTGAAGGTCATCCAACATGGACATGTGTGCATCGTCCAGCGTCTCCATATTGTGCAAGACTTCATCTGCCGGGACAAAATCAGGCAATGCCTTCTCAACCCAATGGATGAAAATTCTCGCAGCTTGAAACTCTGGAATTCCAAATGAAAACAAGCATCGAAAAAAGGCATTGTAGAAACCCTCAATTGTGGCAGGATCATCTTGTATCCATGTTTGCAAGACCTCATTCAAGGCTTGGACACATCGCAAGGTGAGATCTGGTTGACTGTTCGGGTCCCACCAAGCAAAGTCTGGTTCACCTTCCTCCAGAACTCTCTTGAGCTCTTGGCGAAGACGCAAGCATTCTCTCTGTTTGGAGGTGGGTCTCAATGGTCCATGATGTCTGCGAATAGCAGGCAAACGATGAACTCCTTCAAGGTGGTCAGGCAACGTAACCTGACCTGGAACATCGGGTGGCCTCACCCCATGGATACGATCCCAACAGAGATTCTTTCGATAACGAAGATGCTGAATTACTCTGAAAGTCGTATGGAAATTCTTCAAACAACCAGGGCATATCTCCGTCTGCACATAGTAGCTTTCATCAGCTCGTACTTGATGAAGTCTGAATGCATGTGCTGCCAACTGCTGTGCACTGTGAAAGGAAGCAGGACAGCGAGAGCATGCAAAATTTGAAGAAACTTGCGGCAGACTCATATCCCATTGCGTCATCAGTTTCATTCCAAACCGTTCAAATTCAGAGCGGATATTCTGATGGTAATTACGTATCTCATATGCGATCTTCTCTTGTTCCAGGTGCTTCCGAACTGCTGTTCGAACCCATCTCTTCCACGACCTCGCTTGTCGTAGTTGTGCCCAAGCGTCGAACCAATCTTCCCTAGACACTGGGAGCTCAAAGGGAAGTTCATGAAACTGAGCCATCCATTTCAAATCATCCAGCACTTCAAAAAGCCATCCTCTGCCTGTTTGAAATTCCATAAGCAAGAGGGTTTTGTGGAAAGTGAGACCATGCTGCGCTAGATGATGCAAATAGCAAAGCCGGTGTCTTGCCCAAAAAATCCTGAAAGGAACCAACCGATTGCTGCTGATAAAGTCCTCATCTGTGGTCTGCGCAGTCGTCCAGAATCCATGGTTGAAGATTCTTCTATAGAAGGCAATAATCGCAGCATCAAGTTTCTTGAAAGTTGCGGTAGAAAGCTGCGACCAGACCGCACAGCCATATAGGAGTCGCGAAAGGACTAGGCTCTGAAAAAGCGTGACTCTCCCTTCAATCGGAATGGCAACATTCAAAAAGATTTGCTTTTTCAGCTGTTCAAATGCCTGTCTGGCTGCACCAATTCTCACAAGGACTTCATGGGCATAGTCCAAATTCATGGCAAACCGCACACCTAAGTGGCGATACGAGGTGGTAACCTTCACATTCAGAATATGCGTGTCCGTAGTGGCAGTGACGGTAGGAACACGACCCGTGTCAAAAAGTCCTGTTCTACACTGAGCTGCTCCTGGACCCCGGAACATGACAATGATTTCAGATTTGCCTCTTTCCAGGTTGAGCGTAAGACCTCTGCGTCGAAAAGCTCCATGCACTGCCCCCAAGGTGTACTGGATCAATGGCTCAAGTTGATGAGCTGCAACAGTGGCCAATGTGATGGCAACATCATCCATCCAGGCAATAGGTGGTGTAAAGGTTCCAATCTCATTCGCACCGGCAACAAAGACTTCGGAATCCATGAGGGCTTGGTGAACCTCTTGAAGTAAAGGAGTCATCATCAAATTGAAACCAATATCTGCCAAAGGAGAGCCAGGGCGTGTACCTCGCTTGGTGTGGGTACAAATAGTTGGATCCTCCCCCTGCTTCTGCATGAGAACAAACCAAGTTTGTTGGTGCATATCATGAAGAAGACGTCGCAAACCATCAGGAATGTCCTTGATCTCGCTGGCACAAAGTTGGTCGAGATCTGAGGCAATCTGATGGAGGTCGAATTCCTTCTCATCCAAGAAGGATGTGAGCACACCAACTACAAGTTGATTCTGCGTCGCAAAAATGAGTTCACGCAGCATGTGGTGGAAGGCAGCTTTGAGGTCCAGGAAGATAACAGCACTCGACAAGTGCTTTTGCTGTGCAGCAATGCCGTGCAGCCTCACTGCTTGCACTCCTGTGATTGTCTGCTGTGAGGGGAGCCCCCCCAGTTGACCCAATGTTTTGCGCTGAAGTAACGTTGGAAGTAATCTTTGGCGCGCCCATGCATGGCCAATCTTCGCAAACGTGTTGGAGAGCAAGATGCCCCTGTACCCTGTCGGGTCGTCTGGATCTCCTTTCCCTTTGTATATTGCGCAAAGCCTTCCACCCTTGAAGTCGAAGGGCTCAATGCCATAGATCAGGGATTTGCAGAGAACTGAATGCAAATGTGGAGCTAACGCAGTGGCTCCATGCCTGCAAAGATCAGCAGGTACACAATCAGGTCCTGAGGCTTTTCGAGGTCGCTGACGCAGACAAAGATTTTCGACTTCAACAAGGGTAGGTAGTTCATCAAGGCTGAGAAATTGGCAAGGGACTTGCTGCTCCTTTTCATTTTGATTTCTTGCATAGCAAGAGGAACGCAAGTCATCTTTAGCAATGGGAGTTCCTGCTTCCAATTGCTCAAAATGCCTTTGAAGATCATCATCAATGTCTCTCCTTGCTTGATGAGTTTTGTTCCTGTGTTTGGGCAACAAAGCTCGCAGTTGCTTCCAGAGCTTTGTAAGGCCTTCAGTGGTGTAGATGTGGTTGGTTTGAGCAGCGATCGCCTGGTAGAACTTGCTATCCTCTTCAAGCACCGCAACTTTGGCTTCTTCAGAGGCAATACGCAATTGATGTTGGGTGGTGGCAATGGCATGGTCATGTAAGCAGAGCCAACTGGGCAAATCTGAAAGGATGCATTGAAAAACTGCTTGTGATTGCCGTTGCTGCTTCCATCCCAAGAAACAAGCCTGGAGAACGGTGAATCTCAATGTTCTCTTCAGGGCTTTGAGCTGTTTGAACAGGAACTTTTTTCGATCAACGAGCGCCCATGTTCCATCAGTGATGTGAGACTTCCTCCTCCACCTAGTCCGTGGCTGCGCAAGTTGGCACGTTGCTGCATACGCATCGGCTGTCAAACTGGCAGCACTGGTGTGGGGATCAACACACCACGGTGGTGTCACAATTGCAGAGTGCAGGAAGTGCTTACAAGCCTCATGTTGGAGGTTGTTGGCTAAATCTTGAACATCAGGTTGATACATGCGTTGTTTTGGTGTCCGCTGAGGTGCAACGAAGTCAAATTCAACCTGACAAAGCACTGCTCTGTGATCAAAACGCATAATTGATAAGTCAATGTCCTCGCAAACCCAAGACTTGATCCGCTGGAAATTCAAGGCTGTAGGGAGCGCAACATAATCAATGCGAACTTCATGCCCATTCGGAGAAACATGAGTAGCTGAAATAGAATCACTGTGCCACTTCTCAAATGTCGATGGAGCGAATAAATCATGCCTCAGCATCCACTCATGAAAGATTTTTCCTGCATTATTCTCATTGGTCGCTTGGAGTTGCCCAACAGCCGCTGATGGCACTTCACCTAAATGTGCATTTGCATCTCCACAAAAGAAAACAGGCACATGAGGAGCAACTCGCTGCAAAATGCCATTGATGTGGGACCAAAAGGCAACTATTTCAGATTGCGGGCGACCTGAATGAGGCGCTCTGCATGAAATAACCACACAAGACCAAAGCGAAACTTTGAGTTTGGCAACTATGTAATTCGGAGCAGAAGCGATGATGCGGACGGACTCGCTCTCAAATGGTCCGCAATCAGGCCCAACTGGAAGTGATTTGGAGATCCAAAGCTGTATACCATCTTGACCTCTGGGATCAGCCGGATGTCCAAATATGTGATAAAATTCATTGCTGGCGCCAACAACATGACGGTGCCGTGTTTCTTGAACTCCAACTATATGGCATCCAGCAGAGTGAAATTGTTGCATCAATATCATCTGCCTGGAAATTGAGGAAGTCTTGGCTGACTGGTCCATGGTCATGATGTTTGCTGTGGCAAGCGTAAGCTTCAATTGGGTCTTTTGCACAGCGGTTGTCTGCATCTGCTGTTGCGACGGAGGTTGGCTAGGCCGAAAACTTGGCTGGAGACAAACAACATGCCCATTCATAAGTGCAGGGACTCGTGGATCTCCTGCTTCAAGTAGCTCTTTGTACCAGAGCCATTGCACTGCACACAATTTCGAAGAGTCTTGCAAAATCTGTTCCCAAAAACGACTATGGCCAGCTGCTTCAGGGTGCGCAGCAGCATATTTCGCCAAAGCATCTGCACATTCATTCCAAGGATGACCACAGTGTGCTTTGATGTGGTTCCAGGAAATACTGTGGAAGCCATGTCTGGTTTGCAGGATTTGAGCAATGCTCCGCATCAATGTTCTCCACGGCAGGGCATGTGGTGTACGCCAATAGCCAGCTGCTGAAAAACCAGAAACTGTGGCATCAAAGTTGAATGAGAACTCAAGTGCAGTGGTGCCATAAGATTCCCAGTGCTTGCTGCTGAGATGACAAGCCCAGAATAAGGCCCAAATGATTGCCCCATGCTCTCCATAAATTGACGAGCCTTCCGATTCAATGACTTTGTAAAGACAACCACCGTAGTGCCAACCTTGGACAGTTTGTACCAACATCACAATACCAGACCCAACTTGCCCATTGGCAATTTTTGAGCCATCCGTGAAGAAATGGTAAGCAAGCGGTGGCAACTGAGGGTCTGCAGTCAAGGTCGTAAAAGCTTCGACTGTAACAGCAGGAGCCTCCAAATCACTGGGCCAAATTTGTTGCAGTTGGTAATCAAGGCATCGAAGTTCGTCAGCCAGGAACAGAACTGTCGAAAAATCAATGTTCACAGTCTGCGGCGGTTCAATGAGTGCCTCAAGGTTCAGCTTTGAAACAGGCCGCTGGGTATGAGCCACCTGCCCAGCTGTTGGGCGCCTGTTTTTGTGCTTAAGACATTTGGTCTGAAGCAAACTCATAGAAGAGGCAGCCTCATTGGACTGAAGGTCATCGCGGTCATCCCATGACCAAGTTGGTTGTTGAATCCAGTTGATGATCAGCATGAAGGTCATGCCATGATGGCATCGCAATTGCCTCACATCATTGAATTGGATTCCTCGCTGCCAAGTGGTACAGGTAGTGTAAGGATTGACTGGTGGACAATCTTGTTCACGATGCACAGCTCTTAATAAAGCAGTTTGGCTGACTGTGGCAGGCAAGATGACTGCTGTTGAGTAAGGCACATTGTTCAGCACTGTGTCATCATACATCGTGACAAGGTTTGCACGTTCGTGTTGTTGTAGAAGCTGGCGCACAATGATGTGGATGCGGGATGCATCGAACTCGCTTTCAGGAGGATGCCAAGCAATCGCAAATTCTACAGGGATATTCGGGTCTAACAAATCCTGCCAAATGCGCTGCAACTGCATCTCCCAAAGGTGAAAGTCATCGCCAAGAATGGCTTGGCGAACCTCATCATTCATGCGTAGTCTATCAGCATGGAGGCACCATGTGGAGACTTGCAAATGCCGTTCAAGGTTGCCTGGTCCAACACGGGCATGGACCTCCCAGTGTTCGAAGAATTCCTGGGTGAACTCAGATTGATCAGTGATGATTGGCTGAGCTTCCAAAACAGCAGGGTTCGCATGACTGCTGGTGGTCATCCACTGTGGGGTAACAACCTGATCATCACCAACATGGTGGACGATGACTGGCGGGTGGATATTGAAGATCAAACATTGTCCAGACCGTAGGTAAACAAGCTCATCTTGCTGATAAACCCGATCATTGGCATGTAGATCACAACGTCGATCGATGCAAATTCTGGCAAGCCGACAAGTGTCTCTGATTCGAAAGGCGCTTGTAGGACTTTGTAAGGAGGCTGCCGCAAAATTGAGTCCAGTTCTTCTATCTGTGATGAAATTGATGGCAACAAGTACAGGAACAGTAGGCCTGCTGATAAGCTGATAGAGAATGACATGGCCGATGGTCCAACTCGCATCATGGCGCGGTGGTTCTGGGTGAACAAACTCGATGTTCAAAACCTCATCATGGATGATCTTGTCATTCCATAATTCAACCAAGTCCTGTCTCCAAAGGTCATGATAGTGGTCAAGACGCAAGACCCTGCTTTCCTCACTGACAGATTCACCTGGCCCTCGGAGATACCAGGTGGTAACAAAAGCAATTGGACCTTCTTCCTCACATGCTGTTGCAGCTTGTTCTTGAAAAGCTCTGTGAAGTGAACTGTACCATGATGGCCAGTTAACACCTTGCTGACGGGGAACTTCTCGTGGAAGAAAGGTGTCTGGCGTTTGCTCAGTGAAGAGAGGTGCAGAGCATTCACCTGTCTTGTGAGCCTGGAGGATATGTTCAGCACTACCAGGCAATGGGTCCTGCTGCAGTTGCAGAAGGCCAGAGAAATCATGGTCACCTCTCTCAGGTTGTCCCTGCGCTGCTTCAATCTCAGAGAAAAGCTCATCTGCATTTGGATTCCTCTGATGCCTGTGTACAATCTGGCGCTGCGTGAGGCCATGTTGACTTGCTTTGACTGCATAGTAAGTTGAAATGCATTCTGGCTCAAACGGCGGCACAGCAATTCTCAAATAGTCACCATGCTGCAGGTCAAGAGTGTTTTTCTGTTGCAGTGGGACAAGATTTCCTCTGTGCCATACCAAACATCTATTCTTCCTCAATGCGCAATATTGAGACACCCCTGCAATTCGCAAGAGGAGTGATCTATGAATTGGCGATGGAAGCATGGTTGTGTATCTGTCGATCTCGATCGTTGATTCAATGGATGCGCCATGTAATTCAACATCGACAAGAACAGCTTTCCTGTGATCACCAAACAGTAGATCGTCATGCGCAAGGATAAGATATGGTGAGATATTGGCATTTCGCAAGTCAGCTGGGGCAGGTTGAATGCAGAAAATGTCTGCTACAGCGTGGTGCGTGTAACCTAACATTCTGCGCATCTCAGCGAAATTGGCTTCTTGCGGTAAGATTCGAACTCTTCCATGTGCATGGTTAGCTTTGAGATCGTACACCTGCACTGAAGCCCAGGCATGTTGCTCATCAAAAGAGCTTGGTGAAGTTGGCATATGAGTTTCGAGGTCTGAGTCAACAAAGGAGCTGGAGCTGTCATGTTGCTCAATGGCTCTCGGAGCTCTGGCCATCAAGGAGAGAAAATCTCCTTCATCGGATTCTTCAAGATGAGATTGTTGCTCACTGTTGTCATTCCAAAAGGAGTCACTATGAGGCTCCAAAATAGGCGGGTAGAAGTCCTCAATGATTTCAGCAAAACTTTGGAATGCGACAGACTTCTGTTGGCAATTGTATGGGGTATGGGCTCTACGCAAGATCGGTCGCAAACTCAACAACGCAGAAGAGCTAGCAGTCCGTAGCGGAGCATCAAATCCCCAACCCAGAATTTCAGTTCGCAGGATGGTAGCAGCAGCAAGAGCTGATGATTCACCCAAGAAGGTAGGTTCCCAATGTATGCTGTGACATCTGATCATGTACAAAGAATCATAGTCAAGGTCCGGTTTGCATGCTGCACCGCAATCTCCATGAAGGCGATAGGCATCAGCAAACTCAGGCACCTTTGCAAAGTCAAATGGCTCGCGTAGTCCATTCCAACTATTCGGACATAGAACTGCGCTGCCAATGCTCACGAGGAGGGTAAGGAATTCGCCAAATCTCCCAATCCCCCAGTTTGATTCGCAGGCCCTCCAAAGGGCTCCATTGATCGTGGCCTTTTGTTTTTCCGATCCATCTCTTCGTCGGATGTCACTTCGTGAGGTTCTACTGCAGCTGCTGCGGCGATGCTCTGCTGGAGGCTTTCCTGCACCTGTTGAACCAAAGCTTGAGCTTCTGCTTCGAAGGTGGAGGTGTCCACTTCGGCCGTCTCCATGTTGGCTTCTCCTGTCTCGGAGGAGATTGGCGCTCCGATCGCTGCAGCCTGCTTGTTCAAGTTCTGAAGGTGTCTGCGCGCAGTGGTAAGCTCCTGGTGGGCTTTCTCCAACTGGCTGCTGTATTCCTTCTGCTGGTCCTTGAACAGTTGTAATTGTTTCTGCCAACTGACTACAGAGTCTCGGAGATGTTTGAGCCAATTCTGGCGATGGGCTGTGCGCGCATCTGTCACCGTAGCCAATTGCCTCGCAGCTTTCCCAACTTGCTTCGAGGCTTTGTTCAAGTCCGTTGTAAGGGCTTTGGTTGTCGCCTTGTCGGACTTTTCCACAGCCTTCTGAATATCTTCTGGGGCTTGCGTGATATCTGGGTACTGCTTGCGCACTGCAGTGAGGAGCTCTGCATGAGAGGCCGCTGTCAACGCTGGTACCACTGGAGCCTGAGCCAAGTTGACGCTGGTCTCGGGTGAAGGCCAAGGAGGTATTGCAGCATTTGAAGACTGGGTTGCAAATGGCGATGCTTGGACATTCTTTCCAGGATTGCCTTTGCCTCCTCCTTTGGAACTTCTTCTCATGCTGTCCTCCCTGTAATAGGAGTTTTGATTCTGGTTTTTCCTCCCTCGTCTTGAGGTTTGACGGCCAGTTGGCCAATTCCATGTTGTGTACTGATCCTCGGCTTGATGTCGGGCTCGTGGACTTTTTGGAGCATTGCTGTGAGGAGTTCCAGCGCTCCAGTGAGCATGGCATGTAGGGCAATACGTGTGTCGTTTGCCGTTCAGCCTGCCGCAGCCACAATGCCACGGGTAGGAGTCCATCTTTTTGATTGCCACGACAAATAGTGGATCTTTCGAATGGTGTCTGCTGAGGACTTTGGCAACTTTCACCCTTTGCTGGCCAGAAAGAAGCACTCGTCCTGTTTTGTGTAAGTGCCAGCGGAACCTGGCAAGCGCTCTCAGCCTGCGAAGCCGGCGCTTTTTGGAACTTGTAAAGGTCGTCGTTGGCAAAGAAGAGCACAAAGACGAAAATGAAATTCAGCATCAACAAAATCTAGCTTCCTCCCGGTTCAGCTAGCAATGCAGAAAATCCGAATATATTCAATGAGGGTAGCCAATTGGGAAAGTCAACCAAAGGGCAAGCCCAGCACAGAATAAAATGTACTGGTACAAATCCACAAGGGGAGCCACCACCACGTAGTGCAGGCCCAAGGAATAAACCAGGAAATGAAATTGAATTGCAAATAGGGAAAAAACGCAGTTGGCCAAGCGAATGACAGCAAGTGCGATCCCAAATCAACCAATAAAACCGAGTGTTAGGCACACTCCAGAAGCCCAGGAACAAGTGTTCGGCACACCCGAAGCCAAATCCAAATGATACGGGAAGAAGCCCACAAACAAATGGATGCCAAAAGCCCGAACTTGTCCACAAAGTCCAGGGTGCAAGGCACGAGCAGGTAGAAGAGAAGCAATGGAGATAGAGACCAGCTCAAGATCTCCAGAGCTCAAGAAACCACAAGTGCCCGCGGCCAGCTATGGCAAATTGACCGCTGAGGTCGAGGAAGGGGGCAAACGCACAGCTAGTGCACCCTGAGCCTCAACCTTAAATAAATATGTATCTAAATAAAAAAAACTATATGAATAATAGTATGTAGGTGGTATGGGAGATGTTGAGAGCGGTGATGTTGTGAAAGTTGTGAGACAATCAGAACTGGAGGAGTTTACAAAAAACAAAGTGAGCAGCATGAATAAGAACCTCATAACCCTACTGAACACTATTAAGCATATAGAGTATACACTTACCAACAAGAAAGAAGAGAACAAAGAGAATGACAAGGGACATAGGTCCCCTGATAGCCCAAGACTAGCGCGGGCTCGCCGCGGGCTCGCCGCGGGCGCGCGCGGGCTCCTCCGCGGGCCCCCGGGCACACGGTGGACCATAGCCGCGTGGATCATGGTGCAAATGTTGGTGAGTACACCATTTGGGGAAGTGTTGATTGGCCATCTGCAAGAGGGATTGGTTGGGGTCGTCCAAAATCTGAGGGCCTTGAGTCGTCGTCAAAGTAAGTAGGAAGGAGGTATGATCCACATAGATAGCCCAGCGACCAATGAAGGAGGAGATAACAATGCGCTGGAGGTCTTTGATGAAGGTGCGTGAGGCGTAGTTGGGGAAAATGACCTTGTAGAGGAGGTAGAGTCCATCGTACTCGCTGGGCGGGAGGTGGTTGGCCGTGATAGGATTGATGATGTCCCAGTAGTCGTCCCGTCCCGTGTTGCCATCTGTTGCATTGGTTTCAGGTCGATTTGGACGAGAATAGGACGATCTTGATCTTGGCGTGGTGGAACCCATCCCGGTGTGCGGTAGAAAGGAGAAGGGTGGGCGAGGTTAGCCTCCGGAGCTGGTAGGACATTACGAAATGGACATGTAGATGCCGAAGATGTAGCTCGAGCCGGTGAACGGGACCTGGAGCCGAGGGCCATCGGGAGAGAGTCATTCGCCATGGCTCGTTGAAGGCAATATCGGTCAAGGTGTTCACGAAGAGTCATGATACTACATAGTAGACAAGAAACTTGAGAAGCCAAAGGGCAAGGTAACAGAGTCAAGTGTTAACAAGGAAGACGGGGAATTGTGAACTGAGTAAGGCACAATCAACAAGAGAAGTGAAGTCGAACAGCTTGTTTTTCCGGAAGATCCATCGCGAATAAGGTCAAATCTGCTATTCCTGTTGGAGCTTAATTTGCCCACATGTATCGGACATCCTTTTCGGATCGTTTCAAACTTGGTGGCAACGTTCTTCCAGTTCCAGCGGTTCTGTTTGTCGGACTGTAGCTCCCGCAACTTGAGTTGTTCATCTTGGGTCCAAGGTTCCGTTGGTGAGGAAGGAGGAGAGACAGTCTTGCGCTTCTTGGCAGGAGGCTTTGGCGTAGCTTTATCGACACGTCGCTTCGGAGTGGCTTTCGTAGTGGGTGGCGAGCCACGTGAGATAGGTGGATCGGGAAGAGCAGCTGGATCAGGGGCTTGTATATGTTGGTGAGGTCGGGGAAGGTGCCGATGTTGATCACGAAAGTCTTCCATGAGTGCTTCTTCCCCCGTTGGGCTCAGTGTGGGAAAGTCGGCGTTGTCAACAAAGGTATCGACATGAGCTCCTTGTGAAGGTAATAGACCTTCAGGTTGATTCCACACGCCTGTAGTGGTGTAGGCTCCAAATTTGGAATCATAGTTGGAGGTAACATTGACATAGCCCGATGAAGGAGCAGGTACGCATGGTGAACGTCTTCAAGAAATTCATGAAAGACAGCATTGTGAAGAGGAGTGGTCGCCGAAGAAGAAGACGCCATGGCAGGAGAGACGTTCCAGTGAAATACAAGGATGGAAGTAGCTGCGGGGCTCCAAGAAATTAGGAAGAAAATGGAAGGCATAATGAGATGCAAGTTGATGTAAAACAAATTTGGAACGAACGCTGTCTGGCCAGTTGGCATTTTTCTACCAAAGTTTTGAAACACGAAGATATTTACGAATAGGTTTGGCGGCAGAGACTAAATCGGCTTCGGCGAAGCCAGCATGGCTGTACAGTCTGTGAAGGGCGGCAAAACCTCGAAATTGTTCCTCGTGAGGAAATGGTCGGGAAACAAAGCCAGAGAGTTGAACTGTTTCTCGGTGATGCAGAATACGGTGCCATGACTTGACTGGTATCTCGAGGGGGGCAATACCATAGAGAGAACGGGTTGAACGCGATGTAGAAGCCCAGGAATTCTTGGTCCGGTTCTGTCTCCAATACGATCGGATTGCCGTAAAACTCCGGGTGGAGGAAAGTGAGAAAAGCCGGGTCATCATACCATTGTGGGTCAACAAGGCAAAGACGGCTGTCCACGTCTGTGCGTAGGTGCGAAACCATATCTCTTCAAGTGCCACGACCATCAAGCAGGCTGAAGCTGCGCATGGAGATTGTCTGCGAGACCCTGCACCGGCAAGCGATCTAAGAGATTCGAGAATCTTGGTGACGGCGCGGCGAGCCTGCGAGGCCAGGGTGGAGCGAGTTCTGGGTTCCCATTGGCGAATGAATTTGTGGGAAGCGACCAGCATCAGCTAGTGCTGCTAAGGCTGCCAAAAAGGCAACAAAGAAAGCTGGAGCTTTGAAGCGCCCCGCAGCGGGAAGGAGACTCGTGTCACAGTGGATGCGTGCCGCAAGAGCAGCAAGAAGAAAGTTGAGTATCACAACGAGACCTTTCAAGCGAAAGGCTACGGGGCCTGCAGAGTTGAATATTATACGGCGAAATCTTATATTCGCCGTTGGTGCACAGAGGATCATCGCTGGCGTATGATTATTGGAGCCACCGGTTCTGCCCATAAAGAGATTTGCCACTCGCTGCTGCAACATGTCCGGGCAGGCATGTCTCGTGAGAAACTTTTGACTGTGCGCGCAACCATTGTGGAGCGCTTGCAATGACCTCTTGTTTCCAAGCCAAGTGAACCTTAGGGGAATAAAAGTTACATGACAGCTCTTGGATATCACAATCGATGGCTGGCAAAAGGAAAAGATTTGTGCGCGCAGCATGGGGTTGTTATAGTAAGTCTTCTATAGCATATTATAGGGGCAATGAAATTATCAACTACTATTGGTTTTGGTTGTTTTTAAATGGGAATTGCATTGTTTCCGTTGAATGGGACGTATGAACTTGTTGTGCATTTGTGTTTTGCTGTAGACATGGGCTCAATCCTCGACTTGGATCACGTGGGGCAGGTCTGTCTTGACGACGCGTGCTGGAGGCATCCAGTTCGGTTCTTGAGGTTCTGCATAATAGATACAGAATATCCGCCGACCCCTGCCTTGGCCAAGGCAGGGGCGGCGCCTGGGACCACCGCAGGTGTGGAACTTGTCTTTCTTAGCGTCCAATGCCTCAATGCTTCGCCCTGTCCCCACGGCCGTCCAATAGCGTGTCGTTTGCCAGCTCTAAACCCATAAACCCTGGAAACCTGAGGTCACATCAATGGCTTCGTATGGTTTGCCAAGCCTAAAAATCCCCAAGGCCACAGCAAGGCCACAGCAGTGGCTTCTATGGGTATTCAAGACTGCCGTTTGCCAGCCCTAAAAGGCTTAAGACGCTTAAAACCCTTGAAACCCTTAAAAGGCGTAAAAACCCAAGGCCACAGCAGTGGCTTCTATGGGTATTCAAGACTGCCGTTTGCCAGCCCTAAAAGGCTTAAAACCCTTAAAACGCTTAAAACCCTTGAAACCCCTCAAAAACGTAAAAATCTAAAAGCCTTAAAACACAGGCAACCCAAGGCCACAGCAGTCGCTTCTATGGGTATTCAAGATTGCCGTTTGCCAGCCCTAAACGGCTTAAAACCCTTAAAACGCTTAAAACCCTTGAAACCCCTCAAAAGCGTCAAAATCTAAAAGCCTTAAAACACAGGCACCCCAAGGCAACAGCAGGGGCTTCTATGGGTATTCAAGACGGCCGTTTGCCAGCCCTAAAAGCTTTAGCTTTAAAACACAGGCACCCCAAGGCCACAGCAGTGGCTTCTATGGGTATTCAAGACTCCCGTTTGCCAGCCCTAAAAGGCTTAAAACCCTTAAAACGCTTAAAACCCTTGAAATCCCTCAAAATCGTAAAAATCGAAAAGCCTTAAAACACAGGCACCCCAAGGCCACAGCAGTGGCTTCTATGGGTATTCAAGATTGCCGTTTGCCAGCCCTAAACGGCTTAAAACCCTTAAAACGCTTAAAACCCTTGAAACCCCTCAAAAGCGTCAAAATCTAAAAGCCTTAAAACACAGGCACCCCAAGGCAACAGCAGGGGCTTCTATGGGTATTCAAGACGGCCGTTTGCCAGCCCTAAAAGCTTTAGCTTTAAAACACAGGCACCCCAAGGCCACAGCAGTGGCTTCTATGGGTATTCAAGACTCCCGTTTGCCAGCCCTAAAAGGCTTAAAACCCTTAAAACGCTTAAAACCCTTGAAATCCCTCAAAATCGTAAAAATCGAAAAGCCTTAAAACACAGGCACCCCAAGGCCACAGCAGTGGCTTCTATGGGTATTCAAGACTACCGTTTGCCAGCCCTAAAAGGCTTAAAACCCTTAAAACCCTTAAAACGCTTGAAACCCCTAAAAGGCGTAAAAATTGCCGTTTGCCAGCCCTAAAATGCCCCAATGAAACACTTGAAACCCCTAAACGGCGTAAAATTTGCCAGCCCCCTAAAAGCCTTACGACGCTTAAAACGCTTTGAACGCTTGAAACCCCTAAAAGGCGTAAAAATTGCCGCTTGCCATCCCTAAAAGGTCCCAACAGGCACCCCAAGGCACAGCAGTGGAACCCTTGAAACCCTCATTCGAAACACCCACAAATTGTATTGCGAGCAGCTCTTCAACGGTTCTACTTGTTTTCCAGCAGCATTCCTCTCATCGGTCTTTTCACCTCATCAGCCCCGAAGTGGCCATTCGGAACTGGTACACGTTGTGTACCAGGTTCAAATGGTCACGCCCCTCATCAGGGAGGAACATACACTCTGTGTCCCCTCATCAGGGAGGAACATACACTCTATGTCCCTTCCTGATGAGACTGCCAACACCAATGGCGCTCAAACGCCCCATACGTTTTTATGCCCAGAATCCAGAGTATAGAGACTTGATTTGCAGCGCTGCTCCGCAAGGCCATGCCACAAGCATGGACTTGCAGGACAGCATAGCGAAAGATTCACTCACTTATTGAGACTGCCCTCCGGCTCCAGAGTATAGAGACTTGATTTGCAGCACTGCTCCGCAAGGCCATGCCACAAGCATGGACTTGTAGGACAGCATAGCAAAAGATACATTCACTTATTGAGACTGCCAATGAGACTGCTTTCCGGCTCCAGAGTATAGAGACTTGATTTGCGGCACTGCTCCGCAAGGCCATGCCACAAGCATGGACTTGCAGGACAGCATAGCAAAAGATACACTCACTTATTGAGACTGCCCTCCGGCTAGCAAAAGATACACTCACTTATTGAGACTGCCCTCCGGCTTCCCGCACTACACCCCACGTTGAAAGAAGTCGGGATTGTATAGCAGCCCTCTTTTTGCAACAGGTGTAAAAATGAGGAAATTCGCTGTGTTGTGGCATCAATGCAATTCTGTTGTACAGATCATCCGGTTACGCAGCTTCTGCACGAGTGGAACGTTGACACGGCCATCTACCCCGGTCGGACGCTCCTTAGTGGCCAAAACATGTCTTATTGTCACTTGTTCCACCATTAGCGTTGTGAAAATTGATCAAACGCAGATTTGGTTCGGTGGTAAAAGACTTTGGAAAGTTGACTTTCCAACATTAAATGGTTTGATTTTAAAATTGCAAGATGCGACTGACAGATCAATCGCCTTTTGAGCAATAAAAACCGTGTTCTCATACAAAATGTTGGCAGCTTCAATGCGCAACTCGTCACTACCACTCAACCAATTGAAGCCATTTGGAAACCTCTAGTCTCACAATGGCATTTGGTTTTTGATGTTGTGACTTTGGAGAAACGACAGTCTCTTTCCCCATGCGCAACTGACAGTCCCACATGGTGATCATGTGAACAAAAGTAGCGAAAACTGCCTTCGGAAGAAAAAGCGGGTGAAGCTTTTCAACCTCCTCCCTATTGGAGAGATCTGCTTCTAAAATTTTGCTGCCCTTTTGACTCCTTAGAAGTCCTATCAAAGGCCATTGCTAGAAACCCTTGCTTCCGCAGGCACTTTGTCAAACGTGCCGTACCAGCAAGCAACTTAATGACACAAATGCCATTCTTTTTTTTTTGGGCCAGCCTGCTTACAGCCAGCTTCAAAAGCCATTCTTGGCTCCTCACCAAGACCCTTCCTCTGCATCTCATCACTGGGCTCCTCACCCCTGACACTATGCTTTGAAGGTGGCTTGAAGCTTTGCTCACCTTCCTCTGAAGAGTGAGCTTTGTTTATAACTTTCGCCAGCTCAGCAGTTTTAAACTCATCCGGCATTTTTTGAACTGTGAAACTATCAAATGAATTCGGGCAAAACGTCACATCAGGCTCTGCAACCTCCACTGTAGACCTTCTTCAGCTGCTACGCTTCTTCTGGTTGCACACCATTTGTGAATGGTTAGGTTTGTGACAAAATGCACAAACATGCAGTCCTTTCACACACTTTGCAATCTTCGACCCACTGATGAGTTGCGCTTGGCACCCTGTCTCCATGTTGTATGACCAGCAAACATTCTGCCCGTCCTTTGTCACCGTATCCATGTCGGCAAGCACCTCAGGTTTGTTTTTCTCCGCTTTCTTCGTGGCCTTGAACTTCTTCTTGGGCTGAGGCTTAGGTGTCCCCTTTGGGGCAGCCGTGCTAGACGTTCCCGTTGCGCTGGCCTTGACCTCCTTGGCAAACGAAGAAAGCGGCAACAGAAACATTGTGACCCTGGGATCATTCCTGAGTCTCATTATGTGCTCGTCAAAAGGCGGAACACCTCCTGCTGTGGCCGCTACTACAGCCCCTTCCCCTGCATAAACTCTTGAAAGCTCCGTCCATAGTTGTTTATCTGCTTTGATAAGCTGCTCCAAGGTCACCCTTGCATGGCCAGGTGGTGGAGGTGTGTTGAGTATGGACAACAGCTGGTTTATCCACTTGCTTTGGCACTCCCAACTGCTCAGCCGCACTTGATCTAGCGCAAGTGCCCTCCTCTGCAAACACCATTGAAGTTGCAGCGTATTAGAACAGTCAGCCTCCAGGTTGGCATCCGGCGGGGACAATTTTAACGTATGTTGTTCTAAATGTACAACTGAAGGAAGGCTTTTTGCTCCTCTCTGTATCTCCTGGTCACGGGATGTAGCTTTGCTCGGGGCAATCCATAAAACGCTGCTTGTCTCTATCATGCCGTTGACTGCATCTATCAAAGCATAAGAAGGTTGAAGTTCACCTTCAATTTCAACTCCCATAAGCCTGCGCTTCTGTTCGGCCAGCCTAGCTTGCTTTTCTATTATAGGAAGTTTCTGTTTGCCTTCTTCTCCATCACCTGTTACCTTCTGCTTCAGCTGTGCAACAACCAAAGTGGCTGCTTCAAAATGCAAACGGCGCAGCGCACTGTAAGTCGCCATGTTGTATCCAACTGGCAAAATGCCATCAGCAAACGTCCTGAAGGCCTCATCCGATGGTGGATTCTGAGGGGTGCCTGAAGCAAAAGCCAGCATACTAAAAGACCTGATGCCACCAGCCAGCACTGATTGCCTGGCACTGGCATCTGTCAACACCTCTGCAAGGCGCTGTCCAAAGGCCGCTTCACTGTCAACGAGGGCCATGTCGAATCGCAAGAAAGGAAACGGTCTCACAAATTAAAAGTTGGTCTATGTGTATGTACATGTAAGCGAATGAAACTTGGAAAAATGCTTCATGTAAGCACCCACTCATTGGAGATGTTGAGGACCTGCAACACAATCACTCTGAGATCACTCCAGTTCCCAACCGTGCTGGAAACTCTAAGAGCCTGTCTCCAGAGCGCACTTGATATGTTGTAAAGGTCTAAAAACACACCTGTCAAATAAAATCACTGCTGACATGTCTTGACATGTGTGTCCCGCTTCAAATCTACTTGCTTCATGCATTTTCCTTTTCAACGCACTCTTCACGCTGAGGTCAGGGCCACGCTTTTCGTGTAGCGGGTTGCATCACTCAACTATTTGATGATTCACAACCCCCAAACCCTTGAACCGAGCAAAGAAAAAACACGAACCTTAGGTTCAGCTTTCCTGCACTACTCCGTGTCAAATGAGCTACTCTTTCGGCTCACCGCAAAGTGCGTTTGAAACAAACTGCCGTCACTTATGTTTGAAACACTTCCAGCAGATTCCGGTGTCCCACCTTGGGTTGACGTTCTTGTTAGTGTGAAAAGCTCCAGGCCTCCTGCCACACTCAAAAACGTTAGGCGTCTTAAAGTGAACCAAGTGCAAAATCTTCGACTTTGAATGTTGCCACATTTCATAACCCTCTGGGGCAACAGGCGGCTCAAAAGTGCGAGTTCCCTTTGACTCAAAAGCTGGCACCGACTGTTCATCGCATGACATTTCACTGCTGGAAGTTTCAGTGCAAGCATCATTCAAATCATGGTCAGAATCAACAGGAATCACCTTTGGCAAACTCGTCAACTTGTCAGATCCTACTAAGTCCCAGGCGCTGAGAAGCCGTTCATCATCACTGCTCTCAATTTTGACAACATTGGCACAACTCAACTCTTGCCCTTTGGATTGAGGCTCCGACAACACCTTGACAAGCCTGCCACTGCGAGTGCAATCAGGCCTGAACTTTCCACTGTGAATCTCTTCCAACATGGCCTGGAGAATCTGTAATGGCCTAGCCATGCCGTCTCTGCTGTACGTCAATCCCATTGTAAAAGGTGAAGTGTGATATCCAAGCAACAAACGGTCTGACATCTCCACTCCACGTTTAGCCAGGTATGATAACATGGTGCACTTCAGAGAATGGCTGGAAACTTTTCGATCCTCTAAAGCAGCCCCATTCAAACCCAACAAAGCTCTGAGCCATTTGCCAGCCTCTTGTGAATCTAAGGCCCTGCGGCCCAACTCTCCACTGTCCAAAGGGGCCGGCAACAATGGCTGACCCTTCGACATGTTCAGGCCCATGTCATTGCGAACCTTTTCCCACAAGACAGCCCAGCTCCTACCTGTGACACCCACTGCTGGTGCAATGAGAGGCAGAAATTGATGTCGATGCTGTAAAGCCCTCATAGTTTTATGATGTCCTGTGAGCACCTCTACATAGTGAATCTCACCATCAGCTCGATCAAAGGTGATCTTAACAGCATGCTGTGCATCACTCCACCGTGCTCGTGCATAAACCATGAATAGCAACGTACCACTGAAAAGTCTGTTCCAGCTGTCATCGTCCTTTTCTAATACGTTGTGTAACCTTTCCAATTCTGTCACAAGAAGTGGGCTGGCCTGTGTCCTCTGAAGCGGTGCATCACTTGTAGCTGCGCCCCAACAACGTCTTCCTCTAAGCAGCTCGTCACATTCTGTAACGCCCATAGTGTACCTGACAAAAGCCACTGCCTCCAAGATGCCTTTGCCCCTGGATGGCGGTGCCCCACCACTGCGGAGTTCACACAACACTCCATAAAGCTGTGACTCATTGCAAGGGAAGACAAGATACTTCTCACTCAACATCTGACACAGCAGTTTCATACTACCTGCACGTTTTTTCAATGTGCTAGGCGCTTTGCCCCTGAAGACGTCACCCAGCATTATGAGTTGAGCATTTGTAGAATTACAACCCTTCAAGCAAACAACGAAATCCAAACTGTCGCACCATGACAAGGCCAGGACCAACCAGTGCTTCAGCGCTTTCTGAAGCAAGGCTTCACGCTTTTCTTGCCACGCGATGTCATCTGTACTTTTGACACATGACTGGAAAAGCGGTCCATCAACTGTAAATGTCGCTGCAGTCTTTTGGCGTTTGTCTTGCTCCAGGGTTTCCTCGTTTACCAAGTCGGGGACAGGTAAAGGCCGTTTGAACTGCTGAGACAGGGCATCCCCTAAAGAATCTGTTCCAAAAATACACCTCCAGAAACCAGAATTCCAAATAGGTTCAGCATGTTGAGGCTGTAGTGAATCCCATGCGGCACCAACTACATGTCCAAAGTCAATCCTTGAACCTGTTGCCTGCTCACCAACTGAAATTTCCAGGTCTCTTGCAGCAACTGAGGACGCAACTGATGCAGACGGGACTTCTGAAATGTCATCTGCGTCTGTACCACCAAATAAATCACCAACAGCATTGTCTTCCAGTGGTAAAGACCCCTCGAAATCCATGAACCCCCTGGCAATTTGCAACCAAACAGGAAACAAACAGGGAGTTTCCCACCCACCACACCCTTAAGCCAAGATATTGCCATGCAAAAAACATCAGGATGTTTCTTACCAACAATGTCGAGAGATTTGTTTCAGTTTGGAAACACATTTGTATAAAAATTAAACGCCTCGTTTTCTTCAAAACTTAGGGTACGTGTTTTTACAGCTAACACTTTGCCACGCAAAGTGTTTTCAAAAATTGGAAATAAGGTTTTCATCCCTGCGGGAGTTGAAAACATCATCTACATGACCATTCTTACAACCGCAAATTGGTCTACAGGTTTCTTCGTGGTGCAATCACGTTTCATCTGAAGTATCTGGAACTCATGCAGATGAAAGATGAACTGCGTTTTTACGCACAGGATTTCATCAAGAACGAACAAGACCGTGTGGCCGCTGTCCGGCTCTTCCCAACAATCATTCAATTCAAACTGGCTCTTTCGCAGACCATTGAAGTCCGTCAGGAACTCACGCCCCAGGAGAAGACGGCTACCCCTGCCGAGGTCTTCGACAAGGCGGATGAAGAGATTCATGCATGGGTTCTTGCTGGAATTGAAGAGGCTGCTGAAGAAGCCACCCGGGAGGGTCGGCCATTGCCCACTCCTTTCACCAATGAAGAGATCGTTTCGATCGTCCCCGTCGATCCCAGCCTTGAGGACGCCGAGACAGAAGAGCAGCGTGCTCGACTCTATCTTCAGGCCGACCTCGATGAAGCTCGGGCAGATGGTTTTTCAGTGGTAACCGATGTCTCTGTTGACATTGAGGCCGAGTCCACTGGCGACATCATGGATGACGATGTCGAGATTGTGCCCGCGGCTGATGAATGGGATCTGGTACCCGATGACACTGCCATCATCAACCCTTTTGACGAGAAGGTCAAGGAAGACATCAAAGAGGACGTCATTTCTGAGGAGCGTGCAAAGGAGATTGAGGACCTCAACAAGATCATTGAGCTTACCTCTACCTATCCGATGCCCTCGGGAACGACGGCCGATGATGAGAAGAAAGATGGCGATGTGGAGATGAAAGATTCCACAATGTCATGGAAGACGGTTCAGACGGAAGGGGACGCCGCTATGACTTCTTCAAGAATCTCTTCGGTGAGCATGGTGGATGATGCTGAGGTGATTCCAATGGACACGGAGGACAAGAAGGGCACCAAAGATGATGCTCCTCGGGAGGGTGAGCCAGCTGCTTCTGCTGATGTCGCCGGACAATCTTCTCAGGCCGCAACTCCTGATCCCAAAGCTGATGTTGTCGATTTGACTGTAAAGGATGCAAGAGTCGACAAGCCAGCTGGAAAGCCGGCCGAAAAGAAGATGCCGAAACCGGAGAAGCAAAAGGCTCCAGAGACTAAGGCGATGCCTCGTCCAAAAGCCCCTCGCTTGAGCGAGCAGACTGACCTCGCCTTGAAGAAGCTCCAAGAGGCCACGGAACGGAAGGAACAAAGTGTATGGCTCGATCCCAAGGACATGACCTCTCGCATCCCCTATGAATACGTAGGTCAAGGCCGTCTCCGGCTCATTGGGACGAAGCTCTCCTACATGCTTCGTGGTCACGCCAAGGCACGTGGAGCCCCTTCGCCAGACTATGATCCCCTCAGCCTGAGTTACCCGAAGCAACCTGGAAGGGTCTGCCATGGCGAGTGGTGTCAATCAGGGCAATTCAGGGGCACTCGAAGGCGATGATCGAGCACGCCAAGATTTCGAGTTTGGTGAAGCAAGTCTTCACCCTTGATCCGACCTACAAGATTGCGGACCTCGACACCCCGAAGCTGCCCAAGACGAACCTCCGGCCAGATCTCGCACCGGAGTTGATGCGGGAGATCCCTCGGCTCATTTATCACTCCTGCGACTGAATTGCGATGGAGAAAATTGTCGAGCATGGTCTCATCCCAGGAGGTTGGCCACATCGCACTGGGAGAGCCCACAATTTCTTCATTTCATCACATCCGTGGGATGATGCAGTGGGAGGAAAGAAGCTCGCGGGAACGCGGGCCGGAAAGCAGTATTATCTGTGCTTCGATACTGAGTTGGTGATTCAGTCGGGCTGCCGACTGTTCAGAACAGATGAGGCAATCATGTCGCCCGACTGGATCACGAACGAGGCGATCATCTGTGCGTACGACGCCGTGAACCGTGAGTTCGCTTGGGTCAACAGGCCTTATGAAGTTATCCGGGGGGGATACAACAAGATGCTGGGCAGTCATATCAAAGATGACACCCCGAAAAGTGCAGCATTAGCAGCAAGCCCCTTGGGAAAGGCACAGGCCAATTTGAAAGAGCATCTCAACAACGGCAACGTCGTGAAGCAGCTTCAGATGGCCAGAACTTCGGAGCCAGATTCGCTTCCTCCCCTCACCCGTCGAAGAGAAGGACAAAACGGGGCTTTCCAGGATCAGCTGACTTTGAGGACGGCTACTTTTGGGATCTTGTCCAACGCCGAGACGATCAGAAAAGGCAAGGGACGGGGTCGTGGAAAGGGCTATGCAAAGTCAAGCTACCCGGGAGGGTCGGCCGCAGGTTCTTTGAATGAAGAAGACTACCTTTACAGTAAGAAGGTTGAGATGCAACAGGTGAATTGCCATTTTTGCAGGGCCGAAAACATTGAGGGGACCCACAAGTGCCAGACGTGCTTCAAGTGGCTTGTGGCGTGGAGCGACGGCAGAATTGCTACTGAGGTATGCCGGATGGAAATCACGGCCAAGAAGACCCATCGTGTTTTTGCTTTGGACCGCATTGATTTCGAAAAGCAGCCTCGAGCACAGCGGGTGAGTGACAGGACGAGGGCTGACCAACGCCGGGCTGGGCGAAGCAACTTTGGTAATCTTCGTGATGCAGCCCAGACCCATGCTGGCAGGTACAGCAAACTTGGATTCTCATCAATTCAGGATCGAATCGAAAGAGATCCATTTTACCTCTTCAATTGTGCCACTTCCCAGATTACACCGGACTGCTGTTAATTTTTGGAAGATTTGGCAAATTGCCTTTCTCCTGACTTCGGCAGGTCCAGGGAAAGCCGTGAGAAGCAGCTGGGAACAGGTGTCAGTACAAGGCTCATCTTCATGCCGGACAACCAGCGTGACATTCGTGAACCCTTGGACGTCACCCGTGAGGCAGTTGTCGCCCACCATGCCAGGTTGCTCACGCTCCCACAGTTTGCAGTGCTCACTGCCGAGCTCTTGAAAGCGAGGGGGGAACCCACGCCGTTGCTTCATGATTGGGCTGGAAGTGTCATGCCCATTGACCAGGCGACTGCACAGGACGTGTTCTTCGACCTCGTCGACTTTGCTAAGAGGCAGTGGGACGAACAATATGAAAATATTAAAGGCCACGAACACAGTCTGGAGCCCAAAGCTACTGCCACCGATGTGGCAGAGTTCCCCTTGGCCAAGTCCAACAAATCGGGCACAGGTGAGCAACGTGAAGGACTTCGTCGCCACTTCGACCCTCCTAGAGGATCCAACGATGCAGAAAGGACGACTATATGTTCAAACAACATGTTTTCAAGATAACGATGCCATTAGGAGAAACGATGTGTTTTGCAGGAGACATGAGAAGGAAGCATCATGTCGAAAAGAGGCAATTAATCATCAAAACCTGCAGACGTGCTATAATTATCTGTATAAAATAATGAATTGTCTGTACAATTTGTACAAACAAATGAATTGTCTGTACAAAAAAAAACTAATTATCTGTACAAAAAATGAATTGTCTATACAAGCGGTACAAAAATGAATTATTTTTGTACTAAAAATGCTGATTATCTGATAAAAAAATGAATTGTCTGTACAGCCGCAAATGATCTGTACAAAAAAGGAATTGCCTGTACAAGCTGTGCAAAAATGAACTATTTGTACAAAAAATCTTATAATCTGATAATAAAAAATGTAAATTGCCTGTACAATCTGTACAAAAAATGAACTATCTGTACAAAAACATGCTACTTGTCTGTACAAAAAAAGGAAATTGCATGCCTGTACCACCTGTACCAAGAAAAACACTGCAAAAAAAGGCTTCAGAAGTGCTGATCGCTACTGAGACATCCCCAACACGCGGGTGAAGCAGCAGCGATCCGAAGGGCCCCAGCAAAGCAACTGCACAAGCAGTTTACACTTCACTGAAGTGTTGCATGGTCTCGTTCAGAGCTGTCAATGCAAGAAGGGTGTCACAACTCGACCCACTTCAGGACCTGGTAATCCACGCTTCGTTCAACCCCAATGCCTCTGCAAGCAACTCATAAACTTTCACTAAGTATCAAAGGTGCACTGCACCATGCATACCTTGAAATATAATCTTTGGAAATATGCTAAGGGTATGGAACCTCCTTAGTGTTTCCCATGGAAGTTTAGGGTTTCCAACGGAAACGACGCCGATTTAGGGTTTCGAACGACACCGTTTTAGGGTTTCGAACGACACCGCTTTAGGGTTTACAAAGACAAGTTTTGGATTTTGGCTATAGTACCACCAAAGAAACAAATGGAGAAGCACATAGAATTTAAAGTGTATTAGGGTTTGTATAACGACACCTTTTTGGGGTTTACAACGACAGCGTTTTAGGGTTTGTATAACGACACCGTTTTAGGGTTTATAACGACACCGTTTGGGGTTTACAACGAGATCGTTCTAGGGTTTTCAATATGCAAGTTTAAAATTTCAAGTGGCTCGGAACCACCAACGGTAAAGCATGGACAGTAAAGTTTTATAATTGGACGTTTTAGGGTTTACGACGACATCGTTTTAGGGTTTGCAACGGCACCTTTTTGGGGTTTGGAACGATACCGTTTTAGGGTGTCCAAGGAAGGGATAGAAATTTGGGTTTGGTGATTTGGACGTTTTGGGGTTTACAACGACATCGTTTTAGGGTTTGCAACGGCACCTTTTTGGGGTTTGTAACGACATCGTTTTAGGGTTTGTAACGACATCGTTTTAGGGTTTGTAACGACGCCGTTTTAGGGTTTACAACAACATCGTTTTAGGGTTTGTAACGACACCGTTTTAGGGCTTACAACAACATCCTTTTAGGGTTTTCAACGAGATTGGTTTTGAGACTGTTTGAAAGTGCTTGAAAGGTTATAAAAATACCACGTTAGTGATCTTAGAAACTGTGGGCTGACATGGATGAGATGTAGGTGATAAGTTTGAATGGTCTCAGACAAACATTGAATAGGTTTAAGACCCAACCACTGGCACAGGTGTGTGTGAGAATTGGTTATACAATGGTAAGTATGATACATATCAATGATATATGTTATTTGTGGTACCCTAGTTTCAGACAAACCTTCGATGTGCAAGTGAAAGGTCAAACCATTGGCATACCACATTGGTGTGTCTGAAATTGGGTATTGCGAGTATCACCATGGATGATTGATGCTGATACAAATTGTTGGTTATGGACTAGCTGCAGTTGGGTGACATATCCCGGATCGTCACAACAATCACCGGATTTCACAGGATAATTTACCGTTGAAGGCCTACCTGGATATAGGGTTCCAACAAATTACAAAGGAAAAAGTGTTTATGGGCTGCCCGATTCCCGATGGTCTGTTTGGATCATGAACAGCAACCTCAACTATATATATATACATATATACATAGTATATAATATGCAATCAACAGCCCTGTGGAGAGGTTACCTCAAAAACATGGCACCCAGAAAGATCACAACTATATAATCCATTGTTTTTTCCCCATTAAAATCACCGTTGGAATGTGACCTTATATAGCCAGCTCAATCCCAAAACATTGCCACCTGAATGGTTGGGGTACTTCACCCAGACAATGTATTTTGCTGGTTGGGCAAATCTTATCCAAACCGATGTTGGGGTTGTGTGTCTGAAAATGGGGTAGCATTTTGTTACCAGATCCAGATATATCCAATAACAAGAAATAGATTCCCATATGGGTCCGATTACCGTCGAAGTTGTAGTATTAAGATTTAGGATGGCAATTATGCTTTCCACAAAACTGACATGGTATTTCTTCAGCAGCCCGTTCCACCACCGGGTTGCCGTCTGGCTGATTTTGGGATATCAAACAAATGCTGCACGACGGTTCCCAACTTCAAAGGTCAACCATTTTTTCGGAACGTCTGGTTTCGTTCCACTTTTTTTTAACCATCACAACATGATAGAATCTGATTTCACTGATAGAAATAAAAAAAAAATGTTGGGTGTGAAATTCAGGGGGATTCCCAACCACAGCCAGTTCCAACAACCCACAATCACTGCATGCGTTTTCCGCGTGATGGCTCGTTGCGTGATTGCCGACAAGGTCCAACTGGCATGGTTGCATGTCCCCTGCAACATGTTGGATATGAAACCCAGAAGGTACGCGTAAATCAAGTGATTTTCAAACTTGATGGTGGTTGCAATGTTTCAATACATTTCCAGGTTTGTATCCAACCCCAACGCCCCCTGTTCAAGCAGTGGCTTCATCCAACTGTTGATGCTGGTGCACCAAGAGGGCTAAACATAAAATATACCGCTCATAAACTCTAGCAGTCATAGTTTTTCCATGACAAGCTGTTGCAACTGCCTTGATTTTTCCAAGGAACGATTCATCATGAAACGTTGCAAAGGCACCTATGTTTATACGCCACTTTTTCAATTGCATGGCTTGGTGCCAAATGTAGTGCAGCTTTGGTCGGATTCTAAAAATCATCTTCCTCTCTGTGTAAAAAAAAGCTGCCAACCAAGCGTATGCTTTGACATGAAGTAGCAGCATGTCCGAAGCTTCAGCAGCTGTGTTGTGATCTAAAATCAACCCCTCATTGTCCAGTATGGTAATGCATTTCTGCAAGGCGAAGCAGCAAGTTGCCAGAACTTGTAGAACGATGTCCTTAGACAAGCCGGGTTTGGAAATGCCCATTTTCCGTTTTTCTAACTCTTCCAAATCAACACGATTGCTGGTGGCAACTGTTGAATATATAAAAAACCTTTGATAAACAAGCCGATGAACCCCACTGGCATTTGGTGGCACACGAATACATATAGAAAATCCATTCTAGAATCTTGGGGGTGTGACTCAGCTGCCTCTTTCGTTTTTTTGGCAATCCAGTACACCATGATCTTGACATGACAGGCTTTGAACTTCGTGCTGAGTTCGGAGTAGTCTTTGTCGCTCAGGCTTGCTTCCGTCAGATTCGGTTTTCTGGGAAGGTACAACCTGATAGGTGGTCTTAAGGGGATGCATGCAGAAAAAACGCAAATAGTTGAAGGCCCCGAGGCATGAGCAAGTCCAATCAGTTTGGTTTCAAAACAATAAAGATGACGAAGGAATCAAAAACTTGGTTGGTTTCAAAACTTGGCCATGGAGCCCACATTGCCGACATTCGTGAACCATCTCTTCTTGCATGACAGCCAAAATGGAATTCATGTCAGTCATTGGTAGATGGGAGTAAGCACCTCGCCAGATAAGGCACTTGAACGTAGATCCTACAAGATCCCTCCCAGTTCCCAGATACAGGTTGTGCATGAAATCAAATGTCGTAGACTCCAAGCTCCACCCTGGCACCGTAGACCACGGACTGAGCTCGCCCGGCATCGACAGGTACATGCTGTGGTTGATCAAGGTGTGGTCCCAAGCTTTTCCAGGCCCAAAATTCTTGTAGTGCATTCTCTCATCACATTTGGTGCCCGAACATGCAAGACAGCTGTCACACATCCTGACTGGTTATGGGATTGAGCCCTATGTTCAAAATGCCATCCCAAAGAGTACGCATGGGTTTTCCTGTATTTTTTGATCCTTATCTGAAGCCACAAACATGTGGTATTTCCACAAAGCTGGTAATCCATTAAGATACAATCTATATAATTCTTCAACAACGATGTTCCTTCCCAAGTTTGAATGGTATCCCGAAAACAGTATCGTTATTTCCCAAAGCTGGGGCAACCTATCTTTTGGTACCCCTAACTGTTGGCATCTTGCTCATGGGAAAGCCGAGCAACCAACCGGCCTTGTAGTAGCGATTGAAACCATGCATCCATTTTCGGGCCTTGAGGTCGGCCTTCATAGCAAAGTAGCAGGCCCTGAGCTGAATATAATGAAGTCGGGATATTTTAGCATCACCAAATCTGAAGTACAAACATTTCGGTACAGAGGTATTGCACCCAACCCAAAATGTTTCAGATATATATGGTTTCAAACCCTGTGCTCTTATTTCTGGTTTGAAAACTATTTGAAACATATCGTTTTTGAATACATGTGAAGGGTTTCCTAAAAACATCGCAAATGAGTGGCTTTTAGAAATCATATTCGCATAGGTGGTTTGATCGCATCCACATTTTAGAGAACCCAATATGATGTCCAAATAATCATAGGAACCCAGGAGCCTTGGATTTCAAACTCTGTGCTCTTCTTTCTGGATTGAAAACTATTTGAAACATATCCTATAAAAATATATGAGGGGTTTCCTAAAATGGAGGGGTACGTCCCAAATGAATCGTTTATAGAAAATCATCTCGCATACTGTAGGTGGCTTGAGGGTACCCACATTTTAGAAAACCCCATATGATGTCCAAATAATCATAGGAACCCAGGAGCCTCCAACCTTGTGCCAATGGTTTCCCAGACATGGCCAAACGGTGGCCATTGAGGGGCTCACCACGAAAGCCGACTTCAGGTGCCGTGCCTCGCATTGCACACTGGATCGACCAGCAGGCGAGATCTGCGGCCGTTTTGTTGACGGCCTTTGCTACCTGGGCATGTGAGAGCATGGCTGGATATGACATGGGTGCTAAAATAAAAAAGGGCAACCTACCGGACTTACCAGCTGTAACAGAAGTGCTATGGGTGGTTTGGTTGAAAACAGATCTATAATGATCTATAGTTTTACATTCACATACATTCACAGTCAACCCACGTGCTTCTGGGGTGTTCTATAACACTTGCTGGCTTTGCGCATAAGAAACAGCTTCACTTCGCATGTACCTCTCTGGGATGATCATAAAAGGAAACTTATAGAGCAAGATGTCCTGTATGATTCCAGTCGGTGCAAACAATGAAGAGATAGAGTATACGAACATCTCATCCTCCCGATAGAACTGGGCCCCGTCTCCATGGATGGTCAATGGTATTGTTCGATCCAATGGCACTGTGGTGTCCTTGAAGATTGGATGGTCACACCAAGCATCTAAACTTTGACAATGTCGCCAGAATGATTCGATAGCAGATGGCTCCAATGACCCAGCCAACAATGATCGAAACACGAAAGGATGTTCAGAAAGGCAGTGAATAATTTCATGTGGAAGCAAGCATTGGACAGGGCAACGCTTGGGCGTAAAACCATCAACCTGCAACAGGTGTTGTTTCCAGATTCCATCATGTTAAGTTGACCATAGCGAAACCAAAAATATTGTAAAAGAACAGTTTTCATAGACATGTTGAGCCAGGGTCAAACCATCCTTACAAACCATTTGGTGTAAGCCACCTTGATCAGAAACATGAATTTTATTGAATTTTTATGTGGGCATGTCTTTGCTTTTGACCCATGGCCAACTACAGCTGAGTGTCTTGTAAGTCCATCCAAACCGTGTACGTTTGTAGCCGAAAGCCAAACAGGTCACGAAGCCACCTGTGAAAGTCCCTTTCACCATTTGAAGGATGCCTGTTGTTAGCACCCAAACTGGCAAAGCTATCAACAGCACGGTTCACCATCCCATCCTCCAGCATGCAGTTAGCCAGATCCACGGCACCAGTAACTGAGATCCGACCCCTGCTGATCATGTGCAGCAACTTCGTGCATGTTTCTGAAGTCGTGGATTCAAATCTCTGTCGCTTCCTGGCAATGGCCGTGCTTTTCAATTGTTGATCTAGTCATGGTACTTGGGTTGCACCTGAAACTATCCAATACCATTCCTAACATCAAATCCCAAACCTGTAATCCTTTTGGGTATTTTGTGCCACTTGTCCTAAATCCTTCAAAGACAAGCCAACGAGATATCGTTCGTATATGCAAGGGTGTCCCACATTCCCCAAATGTTTGCTCAAGTTCTCACTTTTTTTGTTGCGAAGAGAAGTTCTATTACAATTTCAACCGTTCTCCAATGGCAGGCGCAGCTGGCCTTGAAGTTGCAGCAATGCCTGGCACAGAGGCCGGTCGCCATGGGGAACTTCATACTGGTCACGTGTGAAAAGTAAATGGTAAACTCAAATGTTGGCCCCCCAAAAATACGATTTCACCCATACTGATCTGAACAGGATTGCTGGGAGAGAATGAATAGATCTTTTTGTCTCTTGCGCTCTTGGATGTCGACGAGCCCAGTCCCACTCCCTTGGTGGGAATCAGTGGGAATCAAATCCAACTCAACATACCCACACTGCCAACGAAGATCTTGAAAGACTGATTCTAAAATAATCTTTCTGCTTTCAACATGATGTTTCTTATGTGGGCATGCTTGAACAACTGTAGATTGTGTCAAGACAAATGGTTCACACTTGTCATACCCCACAAAACCTAGCGATGGTGGCACATGTGGACAGCCACTCTAAGCACACACCTTCGCACCACTGACATGGTCCCGGAAGACTCAGCAGATCTCAGGAAGTTTTCTCCTTCTTTGCCTTTGCTTTTGACTTTCCTTTGGCCTTCTTGCTTTTGCCCGTGCTGTTGGCCAGGAATGCGTTGGCTGCAGCCTGGCATGAAGAGCCACCAAAGGATAGGCACAGGATGGGAACCCTTGTGAAATAACATGGCAATGGTTGCTTTAGAAACCGATGCAGTAAAGAATTGGAAAAATGTCTTTAAACAGTAAGGCCATCTAAATACTGGAGCAGGGAAATGTCCTGAGAGCTGTGGGATTTCAAAGACGGAAAGGTCATGGGAGATATCATGAATACTTCTTGAAATCCTATTATATAACAATATCATTTTGCGTATGGGATTGAAACCATAGGGAGTCATACAGTCTGGACATGAGAACATGATGACCTGGGTTCTCCTATGACTGGCTCGCTCATTTGCAGGTGCAAATGGGGGCCACAACACATTTGATGACATGTGCCAGAAACTCAGCCACCCAGCCTGAAGCTTCTTCGTGGCTTGCGACTTTTCCTCGATCTTTTGCAGAACCTTTGCAAGTTCCTTTTCTGATGGGGATCCTTTCAAAGTCCTTTGAACTTCAGAGTAGTAGGCTTCAACGCCATCAGCATGGCTCTTGATGGCTTGGCTCAGATTGTCTGCGTATTCAAGACCTTGCAACGTGATGGCTGCTGTTCTAGCAACCCCGACCTCCTTCAGAACATTGCCAATCGCTTCAGTCACCTTTTCTTTGGCTGTCTGGGGAACCACTTCCTCTGACTTCTCTTTCGGCTGAGGCTTTGACTTCTTCTTTGCACAGGCTTCCTGTTCCAAGGAGCAAGTGGATCACAGGGTGATATGGGCTGTTGGTGGACTACATCACCGATACTTTATGTCGATTTGGTACATGAAATATGGATTTGTTTGCAAATGTTGTCCCACAGTTCCAATCAAACTGCCAGAGGTATATGTGAATATTTGTTTGCAAAGATTGTCACGTAGATCACAAATTGATATCTAGACAGTCACCTAGCCTTAGCAACAGCTTCCAAGAGCGTTTTGGTGCCAGCAGCTGACGCTGTTGTCACAGCAGGCATAGCGCCAGGTCGCATGAATCCATCTTCTTCATTGCAAAGGGCCTTTTGAAGTTCTGGGTCCACACTGGTCTTTGCATGGAGTACCGTACTCTCAGAAACGACATCCTTGTGGGTGATCTTCTTAGGGGCTGGCATGTAGTACCAAGCTTCCTTAAGCCAGTGGAGAGGAATTGTCAAACCACGAAATCAATTGTGGAAAAGTTTTGTTAATTTAAGAAGAACAAACAAACTGTTGTAAAGTCATCAAGTTTCATCCTCATCATCCTCAAAGTCATCCGAGGGGTACCATAGACCTGCTGCTTTTCTGGCATCTATGATGGCCTTCGCTTTGGTTTCGCTGTGTTTTTTTTAATTTCTTTGCCTTGCTGGGCAACCCACCCCCGCTTCGATTCGGTATGCTGGGCATGCAACCTCTCCACGGCAAGAGTTACCTTGTCCCAATCCTTCCCCATGTCCATCCACATGTTGAAGCAGTCAAGTTTGTTTTGGGTATAGTACTCATGTACCTTGAACCGTCCCTTGCTTCGGCAGAAAGAGTCCCACTCCTTCTTATTGGTCGTGCCTGGTTTGACTGTGGGATATTGAATCAAAAAGCTACATGAACCCCAACTCCATTATAGTTTTGCATATGGGTGGAAACCAAACTGTTGCTAGTGTGTTACTAGGTGCTGTTGCGCACGGGAACCAGAGCCGTTTCTGCTGTTGCCTTTGTAACTGCTACAAGGGCATGCTGCGGGGCTGCCTCATCTTCTTTTCCCTCCTTGGCTTCCGCCTCCTTGCCGCCTTCCTCCTTTCCTTCCTCTTCTGCTTCACTGCTTTGGTCATTTTCCTCCTCTTCTTCTTCCTCCTCATCGTCATCTCCCTCTGCGTCCTCACCGTCATCTTCGTCCTCCTCGTCCGACGCGTCTTCACTCTCGTCTTCCTCCTTGTCGCCAGCTCCGGCTTCTCCTTCTTCTTCTTCTTTGCTTTCTGGGCTTTCTTCATCATACTTCTCTTCCTCTGATGATGGATCTGATGCCGCTTCTTGGCTGGGACTTTCGGCTTCACTGCCGCTATCATTCTCTTCCATCAAGGATGTCATTTCAGCCACTTTGGCCACTGCAGTGCTTGTGCTGGGTAGAGACAGTGCTGGGGAAACCGATCTTCTCTTCTTCTTCTTGTCATCGGGCTCCGGGGCATTCGGTGAAGGCACCCGCTTCTTGGTCTCTGGTGTCTCAAACACCTGCCCAGCTTTCTTGCACACCACGGGAACGAAGACGATGGGTTTCTCTGCCGTCTTCTTCTCACTCGTCTCACTTTTCTCAGCCGTCTTTCTCTCCTTCTTTGCTTTCTTGGGCGATCTGCCCCTCTCACCTTCCTTCTCCTTCTTCTCTTTCTTGGTCTTCATGACCTTTTTGTCATCCTTCTCCTTTTCCTTCCTTTCCTCCTTCTTGTCTTTTTTCACCGTCTCGTCTGCCATCTCCTTTTTCCCTACCTTGACCTTCTCCAGTGCCTTCTGATTTGCTTTCACTTTCTCATGGGTCAAAGTCTTTCCTTCTACTACATTCTTCTTCTCAATCTTCTTCTCCTCTTGCTGTTTTTTTTGTTTGCCTCATGAAGGCTCTTGAGATCGGCAATAAACTTTGCTTTCTCGGCTTCCTTCGCTTTCTCAGCTTCCTTCTTTGCTTTCTCAGCTTCCCTCTTCAAGCTCTCCTGCACCTTGCTCTTGCCTGCTGGTCCTTGCTCAACCTTTGCCTTCTCTTTGCCTTTGGTAGCTTTCGTGTCTTTCTTGGTAGTCTTTTCCTTCAGAACAGCCTTGGCTGATGATGAACTCCGCGAGGTTTTGTCCTTCTTCCTTTCTTCTTTAGGGGAACTCTTTCCACGAACCCGCTTCGAGGGCCCATTAGCCATGGGCCAAAGCGCAGCTCAAAGGTCAAAAGTTTTAGTCAAAAGGTGAAACACCCCCTTTTGGAGAACTTGGACAAAAAAGTGCCCTGCGTAATTCCAAAGTGACAAAAACAATTTCCAAATATCATCTTTGTTTCTGGATGGTTTTTTGGAAATCCTACAAGACGCACTGATTCGCAGCTAATCGCATAAATTTCTCTCCAGGACGCATAAATCTTTTTTCTGATTTCAGATCACAAAATGAAAGTTTGAAAACAGAAAATATCATTTGGGTATCACCATGAACTCAGATGGTTCTATTCGCATCAATTTCCCGATGCAACCATGGAGTGCAGAACCCGTGCAGCAGGAGCCCACCCGCAAACATGGAAGTGTGACCTGCACATCCTTGAAGCTTCCTCTTCAAGACCAGGCGTGGCATCCACTCTCCTTCCGCCGAAGTGTGGTCAAAGTCAAAATCTTGGGAACCATATACACATAGGAGGATGGGAATTTCTGCTTGCAGACAATACTTTCTCTCTGGCGTACTAAACAGGGCTACACTGTAGCCCGGTCTGTTTTCCTCCCCTTATCCTTCTCTGCGTATGCGCCCCTCTGCCCACGCGTTCGCTACGCCAAATGCATGTGCGCGAAACCTGCTCAACCAACAAACCTTGTTTCAAACAATCACCTGTGATTTTTAAAATTTTTGATTTTTCGATGTCACAACCACAAAGACTCGAAAAACAACTCTGACTAAACTGTCCTGTTTGTCAATCTTCTTTGTTTGGTTTATTTCTGAATCCGATCAGTAAACCAAACTTCACTGCTGTCAATTCGTTGAGTGTGACAAATCTGAATTGTTTAAAACCTTGAGGATCTATTGTGCGGTAGCAACCTGGATCAAGGGTTAGGTGGGTGGGTTTCCATTAAAATTTTGGAAAACCGCGAAATTTGTAGAATCGGGGGTCTTGATGCCATGTTTCAGACGTGATTCAATCACAAAGGGTCAGGCTCTTGTCGCTGCAATCAGAGCTGAGAAACTGCCTCGTCGTGTTGACTCGTGTTATGCTTTTTCCATGGGTTTTCTGGCAGGTTGCTCATTCATTTGCTGGTTGCTTTTGGCGTGACTACATTTTCGTGGTATCCATGTTTGGAAATGAACCAGGTTTTTCACCACCTCGACAGCCCAGGGGTTTTCGAAGGCGATGGACCGAAAAGTCAGCTGCCTCAGTTTCGAATGGTGCGTCACCAGCTGTTTCAGTTGCACATCCTCTCAGTGAACTTGATGATTGCATGGCTGACAGACAATCTGATGCATCAAGAGGTTTTGAACATTTCAACAGCTGGATGTACATCCCAGATGGTGCTGCTGATGTTGATGATGGTTTCTATGAGCCGGAGTCACCTGTTGACACTTTGTTAGGGGATGCTCCTGCAATTTCCGTGTCCGGGCCTGCAGCTTTGGAGTACAAGTGGCAACATTGTGCGTTGGCTGCTCAGTCGAAGAGACGCAGGTTGGATCAACCGAAGTTGCCTTGGGAACAGGGCCCTTTCAGTATGATTTTCAGAAGTGGTGACAAGTGGAGTGGGACTGCAGTTTCAAACTTGTCAGACATGTTGCAACCTGCACATTTTGGCATTTCAGATGTTTTGCATTCACAACGGTTGGATGACAGTCTCATGAGTGAGCGAGACGCAGCGCCTCCACCACCAGTGGTCAAGCTGAACATCAAGCAGGTGCGGCATGAGAAACCAGATGAGGATATCAGGCGGGTGGCATTGGCTAAACTGCGAGACCTTATTTTGCAAGACCCATTGGCCAGTCAACTGGGAGTTAGCATTAAAACGATGCTTGACAGTGGATGCCACCCATCCGTTGCAGATCAATCAATACATGATTGTTTTCGTATGAAAGCATCCTCAACGCTTCAGAAGAGATCAAGTTCCTTGTGGAGACTTTCAAAACTATTGAGAAGTCAAGGAGTTCTGAATCCATTGCGTTTGACAGAACTGCAGCTGTACACTGCTCTATGCACCCTGAGAGAAAGTGGAGCTGGGGCTACATCGGCTCAACACATGCTGGAAGCCTTGTTTTTCCTGGATTCAACTGCAAAGCTGGTTTTGGTGGAACTCCGACTTGTGGCCTCAGGGAGATGCCGGGGGGTAGCGAGGGACATGTACTTGCTGAAGAACCCCCTTGAGCAGAAACACCCTTTGACTTTTGCTAGCGTACAGTTTCTGGAAGACTTGTACCACCAGTTGCCCAACACTATGAGATGCATACTTGGCCAACTCTTATTTTGCATCCACTCTTGTTGCAGGTGGAAAGATGCCCAACGCCTGTGCAACTTGTGGTCAGAAGAGGGGCATGGCGAGTCTCTTATCCATGGCGATGCCATTGCTTCCAAAACAGCACTGTCAGCAGAAGCTCGAACGCGATTCCTGCCTTACATTGCGTTGGGGTCAGGAGTTGGTGGTCGCGATTGGGGGGCAGACTGGATCCAATGCAGACTTGTTGAAGGGCTGGAATTCGAGGGCTATGCCTTACCCAGTTTTTCGGAACGTCCCTGCCAATGGACAGAGAGCCCAATGAGTGCATCGGAGGCAACCTACTGGTTGCGAGAATTTTTGGGTGAGCAGCTGGAGCCCTCCCAAGTGCATTGCTTTGGCTCCCACAGCTGCAAGTCAACATTGCTCACATGGGCGGGCAGGTGCAGTTCGGTGACCTTCAGCCCAACTGAAAGGCGTTTACTGGGCCATCACCTGGAGCCCCATATGAAAAGCATTTTGACTTACTCAAGGGAGTCATACACTGCATTGTACTCAAAAGTTTTGTCGATGTTCAGACTGATGCGCAATGGTGAATTTGATCCGGACTTGCCGGCAATTGACAGGGTGGTCCAGCTCTCAGACAGTTCTGACCTTCAGCATGCAAATCAAGATGACAGCAATCAACTCGACTCTGGATATGATTCAGGCTCTGAATCCAGTGTTGCGTCTGACTGTGGACAGGCAGGTGAAGAGGTGTTCAGGTCAGGGGCGGCCAGCAGCTCAAATCCCACATCTCTGTTTCCAGATTTTCCTGGAGTGCCTGAGAGTCAACTCCTAGTCCACCGCGTGTCGAACTTAGTCCATACGATGAATGAAGATGGTTTCTTGCTTTGTGGCCGTCGGCCTTCAGTGAACTTCAAGTCTTTCGGACTCATGCTGGCTGACCGGAAACTGTGTGAAGGATGTACACAGTGCAAGCGTGCTTTTACCAGCAAAGAGCCTGCCTAGTATGAAGCTCAGACACATGCCCAGCGTGGAAAAACTGGCGCAACCGAGCGCTAGCTGTTCACTTGTGTCATCAAAGACAAGGGTAGTGATCATGCGACGGCAGTCAAAGATTTTAATACAGTTTTTTAGGGGCTTTGACCGACATCACCATTCCGAGTTTGTGCACTGATTATTGGCACAGAATTTCAATTGCGAGGCATCAGGTATCTCTCAGGTTCTGATTTCATGTCCAACATTTCTGTCCTAACCCGCATGCTGTGCTGACCATTGGATTTTTTTTTTGAACAGCAATTGAACATGTTGTGAAATCTTGTGAGCATCCTTGTTGTCTGGCAGCGTAACCGGAATGTGCGCATCCTGACAAAACTCAAGGAGGCTGTGGGAATCTGACCTCACGTAAACATGCATGAACACCAGAGTTATGCATTTAAAAGCTTTTAAAGGAAAGACAGTGAAATCGATTTGAACTTGTCGACATTCACTGTCAGAACCTCAGTTTTTATTTTGTGAACATGTCACTTTGAAATTTCACTGCATTGCATTGACGAAAAAACTTTGTGTTGAGTGAAACCAGCGTTTACTGAACATCCGCCTGAGTCAACTCAGTGTGCAACACTTTTCAACAGAAATTTCAGTTTTGCGGCACTGCATTTTGCGAGCCAACTTGGCAACTCTGTTGGTGTGAGCCATGTCATCCACCTTAGACTCAGAAGCTGCCTTCACTGACCGTGCAAAACAGATAGGACTGGAACAGTGGGTCATTGACAAAATCAGAGAGAAGAGATTTGCAACATATGGACGGCTTGCATTTGGGTTTGCATACTCACCCCAGAGTGCCGATGAAAAGCCGCTGCGTGATTTCTTAGCTGGGTTGTTGGATGACGAGCCCAGCCCTGATCAGCTGGCTTCGTTGCGACGCCTATTTTTTGAGGCGCACACCATGGCCTTGACAGATGTGAGATTGAGAGCGGAGTCAAACCCAGACCCTGCCGTAGCCACTCGAAAATTGCCGACGGCAGAGCGTGTGGCGAGGCAACAAGCCCAGGAGAAAAAGTTGGGGGGTCTGGTTTTCAATCCGATGACAATCCCTTCGAACCACTTAGTGGATTTGTTCGTGGACATGGTTGAGACAGGGATCCTTACCTATGTCAAGGCCGAGACTTGTTGCAGCAGAGCGCAGGAGGTTGAGACCATTAGAAAAGACCCTGCGGTGTCTACTGATGCCACGGGCTTACTGAAGCTGGGGTCCAAAAATGCAGACCCGTCTTGCGAAACAAACACCGAGTTGAAGCTGAAGTCTGCATGGCAACGACGCAGCCTTGCTATGGACCTTGCGGGACTGGCATCCTTCGAAGTCACTGAGACATGGAGTCAATTCTTGTTTGGCCATTTACTTCGGGAGCAACCCAAAGGATTTGCCAAGATCAGCCTTCAGCAGATCATGGACACGGATAAGCAGCTGTTTATCCTGGCATCCCATCAGACGATGGGAAAACTTTCAAGCGCACCTCATGAGAAGAAGCCCTTGGACGAGGCCTTTGAGAAGCTGAAAGAGTCGACTGAAGTGCTTCAATTTTTGACGCCTTTACCGGCTCAACGAGTTCATGAAGCACCAACTTCGAACAACAACAGACCGACCAAGGTTCCGAAGGTCGACAAGGGTGGCAAAGGCAATAGCAAGGGCGGCAATAACTCAGGTGCTGGCCCTTCAAAGGCCCAATTACCTGAGGGATGCGTCACCCATGATGATGATCGAAAGCCGTTGTGCTTTGCATTTCAGTCTGGAAAGTGCAAATTTAAGGGGCCAGCAGGGAAACGGTGCGCTCGTGGATACCACAAGTGCTACAAACGTGGTTGCTTCAGGCCCAAGCCTTATTACCTTTGCAACCATACGGACTGAATCCCTGCGGCAACAGTGCAAACGGCGGCAACAGTACAGAATTCAGATCCACCTTTATTTGTGGAGATTTTTGCGGGGCGAGGGTCCCTTTCACGTGCAATGAAGCAGTCAGGTTTTTCAGTTTTGAGCATTGACCATGAAAGTGAGGGCGCATTGGTTCCTATGGTCACTTTGGACCTTACTTCATCAAGTGGCCAACAGATCTTATGGGACGTGTTGGCGTCCCCAAGTCTTCTTGGAGTTCACATGGGGCTCCCATGTGGAACCGCTAGCCTGGCAAGGGAAAAACCCGTGTCAGCAACCTTGCAAGCTCAGGGTGCACCAAACCCTCCGCCGTTGAGATCGGCGACACACCCGTTGGGGCTGCCTGGGCTCAGCCCATACCACCAGGCCAAAGTTACAAGTGCCAACATATTGTATGCCCTTGCAGTCGACATTTTGGTGTTTTGCGTGGACAACAACATTGTGATAAGTATCGAAAACCCAGCAAACAGCTGGCTTTGGGCGGCCTTGGTCAAATTGACCACACAGCATTCTGAGCGTGCTGCAAAAGCGTTCAACTGGCTGGAAAAAGTCATTTTTCATGCATGCTGCCATGGTTCAACACGAAGGAAAGCCACTGGATGGTTAGGAACACCTACTGTGTATTCATGCCTGGCAGAGACCTGCCAAAACGATCATGATCATGAACCTTGGGGGATCCGTTGGAATGCAGGGTCCTGGATTTTTGATACATCGGCTGAAGCTGCCTACCCGATGCTTTTAGCCCAAAGAGTTGCGGCATGCATGGTCAAGGTAGCCCATGCACGAAAGTTGTCTCTCCAGCCTCCTTTGCGCATCCATGATCTTTCAACTGCAGCGTTGGGAAAACAATCCAAAAAGCATCCGCCTCTTATCCCAGAGTACCATCACTTTGTCAATCAAAAACCAGGCACACCAATTGCACCTGGCTCCAAAGCCCTGGCTCCTCATTTAGGGGGTGAAAGCCGGGAGGAGCCTGAACTGACAGAGATGAGTGGAAAGTATACAAAGGTGGGTGTTTACCATACGCCAAAGCAGTTTTTGAGCCGTGCTTCAGCGGTTTGCCACCCCATGGACACCACTGATCACCTGGAAAAGGTGACAAGCTTTGCACTAGAATGCAACCTTAAATATCCAGCAGAACTAGTCAGGGTGGAGCGCAAAAAGAACTTGCTCATGGCTAGGTTGATGGTTGCAAAAACACAGCAGCAGGAAAAGCGCCTTCATGAATCACTTCCTGAATCCTTGCAAAAAGTTTTGGAGGGAAAGCGTCTTCTGGTTTGGAAACAGTTGCTGGAGAAGTTTGAATTTGACGACATGGAGGTATACAACTTCATGACTGAGGGCGTGAGGCTAGTGGGCCAACATGGGACTCCAGCGTGTTTTCCTGAGAAGCTGAAGCCCGCTAGTCTTACCCAGCAAGACCTTGAGAATTCTGCTGTTTGGAGAAGGCGTGCCATTGTGGGTAAAACTCAGAAACCAGGAGGACCCCTCTCACATCGAGCACCTTGAGCAAACGGCAGCAGAAGAATTGGAGATGGGCTTCGTGGAGGGGCCTTTCGTGTCAGAACAAGAAGTAACCGATTACTTTGGCCATGGAAACTGGATGGTCATCAGGCGATTTGTCCTGGTTCAGGGTGCCGAGCTTAAACTGCGCCCCATCGATGACTGCCTTGAGGCCCAATTGAACAAAGGCTTTACGTCGACGTCCTACCTGAAGCTCCAGGACATTGACTATGTGGTGGGCCTTTCGTTGAAAATTGCAGAGGCGGTGATGTCGGGGGGACAGCGACATGGGTCTGGAAATTGGCAGGGCAAATGCTTAGACCTGAGCAAAGCATATAAGCAACTTGCCGTTCATCCGAGCCACCGACACCTTGCAGTCATTTTCTACCATGATGCCCAGAACCAGCCAAAGTTCTACATTGCCAATGCCCTGATGTTTGGATCGACGGCAGCGGTCTATTCATTCAACAGGGTGTCTCGAAGCTTGTGGTTTCTTTTCAACAAGATGCTGCTGATCCCATGTGGATATTTTTATGATGATTATCCAATGTTCAGCCCCACGGAATTAGCCGAAGATGCTGATGGTTGTGCGAGCGAGCTGCTTGACATTCTTGGCTGGCGTCATGCTCGCACCGGACCCAAGGGCCAACCCTTTGCAAATGCATTCAATGTCCTAGGGTGCACCTTGGACTTGACTCACTTGGCTGGTGGGCAGATTGTCACCGAGAACAAACCGGGTAGAGTCAATCGTTTGGTGGAACACTTTGCACGCATCCGTGCGAATGGAAAGATGAGCCTCCATGAAGCGCAGGTGCTCCACGGCCTCTTGCGCTATGCCTGCGGCTTCTTTGCAGGAAGGTTTCTGCATCAGGTGTGCGCTGAAATCATGAATTTCGGCACCCGTGGCATACATGGCCAAACCTCCAAGCTTGCTGACTTCTGCGATTACGCAGTGGATGTCTTGCGCAAGAGTGTCCCTCGCAGCCTCAAAGTCTTTGCTGAGCGGAGGCCCATTCTTGTATTCACTGATGGTGCTTGGGAGGATGGAGAAGCAGGAATTGGGGCTGTCATACTTGACACGGCCAGTGGTTCCAAATGGGTGCTTTCTGACAAGGTCCCAAACTCTTTGATCGACGCCTGGCGTCACCTAGTCGGAGAACAATTAATCTGCCAGATTGAACTATATGCAATGGTTGCAGTCAGATGGATGTATAAAGACCTGATGAGAGATCGAAGAACCCTGTGGTGGGTAGACAATGAGGCTGCCCGTTTCAGCACGATACGGGGACTTAGCCCAAGTGTGACTATGAGAACCTTGGTGCGTGAGTTTTACAATCTCGATCTTAGCCATCCAATGTTCAGCTGGATTGAGCGAGTTCCTTCATACTCGAACCCAGCCGATGGACCATCCAGGTCTTCTCCAGAAGAGATCATGGCCTTGCTTGGTGTTAACACATGCAGCCCTTTTCTACATGAGCCCGAACTCCTTGCCAAACTCTGCAAAAACTAGCTGGTCATTTGAAGGGGTATTTTGCCGACCAGCTGGAATGCTGCAGACAAATCCAATGTGCAGTAACCAGAATGGCGGTGCTACCGAAAAACCTTGATACCGATTTTCGGAACATCCTCACCAAGGATTTTTCCCCAGACCTCTTGCGTTGGCAAGTATGTGGTCTCAAAAAGTGGTGCGTGTGCGTTTCATCATGTCAGTGAAGCCGTTGCTGAAATTTTCAGACATGTCAATTCACTTCCGTTTTGCAGTTTTTAATTTTCGATGTGCATTTTCTCCACGGAAGCAGAACCGTTTTTGAGAAGAAGTTTTGACGGAGCGAAATCAACGAGATCGTTTGGCGATGTGTTCCGATATTTAATTTGAAGGGTTCGGCGGTTGTGCAACGTTTGGGTTTGTGGCCATGAGTGTTTTGGGTAGCATTTTTACGTGGCAGAGGGGTCAGGGTTACACATAAGGGTTAAGGGGTAAACAGACTTTTGTACTTGACAGGAGAAGGGAATTTCTGCTTGCAGACAATACTTTCTCTCTGGCGTACTAAACAGGGCTACACTGTAGCCCGGTCTGTTTTCCTCCCCTTATCCTTCTCTGCGTATGCGCCCCTCTGCCCACGCGTTCGCTACGCCAAATGCATGTGCGCGAAACCTGCTCAACCAACAAACCTTGTTTCAAACAATCACCTGTGATTTTTTAAAATTTTTGATTTTTCGATGTCACAACCACAAAGACTCGAAAAACAACTCTGACTAAACTGTCCTGTTTGTCAATCTTCTTTGTTTGGTTTATTTCTGAATCCGATCAGTAAACCAAACTTCACTGCTGTCAATTCGTTGAGTGTGACAAATCTGAATTGTTTAAAACCTTGAGGATCTATTGTGCGGTAGCAACCTGGATCAAGGGTTAGGTGGGTGGGTTTCCATTAAAATTTTGGAAAACCGCGAAATTTGTCCCACCCAAATTTCTCCCCGGGGTATTTTGCCGACCAGCTGGAATGCTGCAGACAAATCCAATGTGCAGTAACCAGAATGGCGGTGCTACCGAAAAACCTTGATACCGATTTTCGGAACATCCTCACCAAGGATTTTTCCCCAGACCTCTTGCGTTGGCAAGTATGTGGTCTCAAAAAGTGGTGCGTGTGCGTTTCATCATGTCAGTGAAGCCGTTGCTGAAATTTTCAGACATGTCAATTCACTTCCGTTTTGCAGTTTTTAATTTTCGATGTGCATTTTCTCCACGGAAGCAGAACCGTTTTTGAGAAGAAGTTTTGACGGAGCGAAATCAACGAGATCGTTTGGCGATGTGTTCCGATATTTAATTTGAAGGGTTCGGCGGTTGTGCAACGTTTGGGTTTGTGGCCATGAGTGTTTTGGGTAGCATTTTTACGTGGCAGAGGGGTCAGGGTTACACATAAGGGTTAAGGGGTAAACAGACTTTTGTACTTGACAGGAGAAATTACTTATATATATATGTTGAACAAATACGTGAATAACAATAGTGTGTATATATATATGTGTTGAGTGTATATCTGTTGATGTATGTATACATAAAAGTGTTAATATACAAATACTGTTTATATACATATGGGGCTTGAATCCCAGGCCCTCCACATGAAGGGTATCAGCAATCATTTTCTCTCTACCCCGCAAAGTTCTGGACTTGCAACAAATTTCCACATATGGATCATCTTAGTGGTTGTGCAACGAATTGCCCGCACATCTTGATGGGCCCACGAGCACATTGCTCGTGGGAAAACGTGGTGTGCCACCTAATTGGCATCAATTAGACATTGTTAAACATTGGTGACCAAGAGATATTCTAATGAATGTTTGTCAATGAAATGCCCCAGATGCACACCAACCTAGTGAGACAAGAAGTTGATGACACTCTCAAGCTGGGCCCCTTTGGTCCAGGCCGAATTGACACGCTTGCGGGTGTCTGCCTTGTTTGCAGACAGCTGGGAAGCCCGGGCAAAGCTTCGTGCCATCTTGCCGTGGGACTTTAGGACACGTGTGCGACACTTTGCCATCCCTTGGCCAAACCTTGGATAAGCAAGCTGGATTTGTCAAGTGGATTTGATCTTGGAATTGTTTGAAGGGCTACTATCATACCCAACTAATTTTTGAGGAACCACAGATTTGGTACTTGGCCCGATGTCTCCCTGAAAAGTTGTGGGGTATCCAATGGGTTGCTACCATTCTAATGCATACCAACACTACTGTATTGGAGTAGAAGATTTCCAAATAAATCTATTGTACCCAGGAACCCTCGTGGATAGGCTTGGCTTGATTTTAAATCTTTGCCACCACAAATCCTGTGTTCACCTTTTTGGTTGGTGTAGTGGCGAACCATTTCACGCTCAACAAGTCGACGGGCTGTCTTGTAGCTAGGGAGGTCGTCGATAGCCCTGTGACCTGACAAAAAGGCCCCTTCTAATTTTCCTGCTGGTTTGGCACCCCAAAATCTGACCCCCACAACTCTACCCTCAGTAACCTTTTTCCTACAGGTTTGCTACATGTTTAGTTGGTTGTGGGGGTCAGATTTTGGGGTGCCGAACTAATAGGAAAATTGTTAGAGGCCCCCACGAGAGTACCCAGAGTTTCCAGGTTTAGTGAAACAGTTAAAGATCCTCGATATGTTACTTGATTTACCCACTATAACAAAGGGCATTGCTTCTTGGTTTGAGCTATTGGATTAACTTAAAAATAAATACAGGTGACTCTAAACTTCATCAGCAAGAAACTGCTGTAGAGAATCGTGGGCTTGGCCGTGGCAGATCCAAAATCAGCCATTCTTATTGTCAGTTTTCTCAAGGGTATTCGACGAATGAACCTCTGAAAAAGACAATGAAGCTCCATGAGAGATGAAGATGGTTGTTCCAAAACAAACCATACAGATTGGGCGGCACACAGCCACAATATCACCAGTGTTCGGGCACATAGGAGGTTTCCAAGTCTTGTTGATTTACAAGTCAAGTCCCCCATCGGCCGACTCCTTGATCTTCCAGTCGAACCTCTTGACCTGAACATAAGCGAGCAATGGATTATAGGGGGATATAAACTGAGATTTTCAAGAACCCCCATACTCTACCTTTTCAAATCCGACCATGATTTTCCAGGTGTGGCTTCAGACTTGTCTGGGCGCTCAACTATTGGAAGTGGCTCATGGGGAAGTAAACCCGATTTCCAACCAGTGGCCTACATGTTTGTTTTTAACCATCTGTTGTCTGTTTTTGCTGCGAAACAAAACATGGGGTCTGAACAAAATTCGGACGGTCAGACGGCTGGATTTTGACTTGGTCACGACTAGCGCGTGTATACATATTGATAAACATATTTACGTATGTATGCATGCTTGTTCTGTATTATGTGACAAGCGAATGAATTTTGAATGGACAACTAATTTCATCACGACAGGGTTCAAATACGCAACAATGAATGTGCATGCATGCATGTATATTTAAATAAAGATCAACAAATATAATGAATATGTGTGTGAATATATATTACAATATGTATACACATGCAAATTAGTACACACACATATGTTTGTATGTATATATATATGTATATGTGTGAATATAACAAAAAGTATATGTTTTGTCTAGATATGTAAAGATATGTATCAATATGCATACATATGTGAATATGTGTAGATATATGCAGATATATATATATGTATATGGCTTTCTATATATGTATATGTATATATATATTTAATGGTATGTATTTCAATGTGGGTATAATATATATTTATAGATATATATATATATATATACACAAAAGTACATACCTAAAGCTTTGTGAGCCAAGCTGCATAAACACCCATGACCCACATACAGGGGCTGCCAATGCTGCTGCACCTGGCTTCAAATTTGCAGCCTGGTACAGGCTATTGGCGAAGCCTATGTCCGTCGTCATGTCCATCTTGTCGCCGCCAATTTCCAGGTCCATTCCGATGGCTTTTCGGCCAGCTTGTGGTGTCTTCAAAATGGGTATGGCTTAGAATATAAAGGAACCACACCTTTGTTTGATTTGTGCAAGTGGGGGATGCCCAAAACTTTTGAGAATGGTGATGACCCAGAATGTTAAATGCTAATTTTCCAATTGGGTTGGACACCCAAAAATCCCCCCACAAGTCCCAAATTCTTTCAAAAAATGAAGGGGAAACCTTGTTTTTGGGTGACTTGTGGAGGGTTTTTTGGTTAACCAACCCAAGTGGCAATTTACCAATGTTAAACCCAAACCTTCTTGATTACTTGTAATCGGGTGAAATATGTTGATGGCACTGCCCCTACACCTATTGGTAAATACCCGCTTGGGACTGGGAATGGGCATGCCTTGATATGATCTGATGGGGATGCTTTGATATGGTAAAGATTAGACTGATTAGACACTGGGAATCTGAAGTGTTTTGGATTTGGTCCAAGAATGATTTTATATTTTAAAGGTGCCCCTTAAGTTTGAAGAAACACCAGTCCTCCAATTCTGCCATGGTGACCTCTCCCTTCCCGCAAAAGAGCTCCAGGTGGTCTGTTGGATTCGACCAGTCAAGGCCAGGGATCGCAAAGAGCAGGGTCACCAATGTGCAAATCACCTTGCTGAAATTGACATTGGGGGTTCTAAATTGACATTGGGGGTTCTTGACATCACTTTAGCTGTAGTTCTGGAATCCAATTTTGCATTTTTGCAAAAGGAATTACATCCCCTGGGATGAAATTTCATTTCATTGAAGATTGCTGTTCATAACTATTGGCATCTACATCCCTTTAGATGACTTTACTCAAATTGGCATCCAAACCCACCCCCTTTGGATAGTGCAAGTTTTGGGACCTGTTTTTCTCACCAATTGTCAAAACAATTGGCACCTACAAATTGTATCTTCCTCTTCGCTTGGGCTGAAACACGGACCCTAGGAAGTCCTAGTGATTGTGGTCAAAATTGAGGAATTAAGACATCTTTTGGTGACTTGGTGGGGTCCATGTTCGCAGGAAAATTGCTACCTACAAATCTTTGTTTGGGTACCAATGTATATTTTTGGGGCTTCTTATGAATTATATTCCTGTGAGCTACCCTATTCCACCTTTTTACCAACTTCAGACCAAAGATGGAATGCATTCAGGCAGGACACTACCGGCGCACGAAGATGGTTGAGGCCGGCCAGTATGGATGCTAGCTTCCGCTGGCGGTGGTCTCTAGGAGATGGCGACAAGGGGACATCATGGGAAAATGCCATCAAGTCCTTTGACTTTTTGACGCCCTTTCGGGCCTCTCTACGAGTGACACCACCTGTCTTTGTCATAACAACACACCTTCTAAAAGGGGCAGGTGCTTCTTGAACCCAAAATCCCTACAACGATTCCTAAATGAATGCGGGAATGGGATGTGCAACTTGGATGGTTCTGTTTCCACCGCCTTCATGTTATTTGTCTCTACATACCCCTCTTTACATACCATAGTGTGAACACTCGCAAATGGGTAGACGTTCCCTGTCCATTCCGGTTCTGTCCTCCACTGTTGAATGCAGCCCACGCAGTTTGCACTGTACCTGGAACATCAGGCAGTCCAAGTAAATGTTTTGGAACATGCTAGGGTTGAGTCAACATGGGTTCAGATCATCGGGAAGTTCATGGTAAATGCCCTAATTCAACATCATTGACCTATTGGGACATGATTTCCCCACAAGTGAAACTACCAACCCCTGACGATCAAACTTTTTTTGTCCAAGAGCCGCCATCATACCAGATATAGAAAGGCCGCCAATCCATTTCAGGATGCTACAAATGATTCCACTTGTAATTGTGTCTATTGACACTGAACCCACTGATGTACTGACTAGTCTTGCAGCAGCTACAGTGGTCAACACCCCAAAACCACAAAATCAGGCCATGCGCCTGCTACGTCGGACATCGCACATGGAAATCAAACACAGGTCTTGCGTGATGGGAAAGGTTTTGAAGATAAGTCATAAGTCCCACATCGAATCACAATCACAGGCCACCAATGGCCACCAAGCAACATCCAAACAGCAACCTATGCGCATACCCCAAAGAGATCCTACGGGCTCAGCGCAGACTCAATACCAGCCCGCTGGCACGCCTCACGCCACGCATTGCGCGGCCCACCAAAACGGCTCCATGTGACTTGGTTACTGGAGGGCTTCTCAACGCCTTCCCGACAACGCTTGATGACATATGCGGCGTTCTTGCACAACACCTCAATTGCCTTAGTTCAGCGAGATAAACTATAAACCCGATATTCGAACTGTTTCAACCCTGTTCTGGTTAACCTCATCTGTTCAAATACATCTTCTGGCTAAGACAATAGATATTGAAACCCAGGGACGCAATCGCCCATATAAACTGTGTAGCTGTGCTTGCCCTTGTACGAGCCATCCACAAAAGGAAGAGCTTCATGAGGAAGATCAGACAAGTCATGTCCGTTGAAAGACTTATCTCGGGCCCTGTCCCCATCGTTGCCATCCGTTGAGTTCTGATCAGTACCCTTGATCTTCCCACTGCACCCCTTGACCTTCCCATTGCACTTCTCCTTCTTCTTCAACTTTGCCATGGCCTTTGCCTTAAATGACTTGGACAGCCACTTTAAACATATGCTTGTGTAAGATGTTGCAAGATGTTTTCGATGACACGCCCATAAGCAAAACTTAGTGATTATAAATACTTATTATCAAACCTTAGTTCCAAATCAATCCAAAGAGTCTGATTGCTGCCCCACAACAGGAGGTGGTGTGATTTCTAACCCCTTCGCAATTTCATCTGCAAGTCGAGGTTTTTTTGGAGCCGGCGTGATGGAGATATCATCCCCTTCCAACCCCCCTGCTGCATCCGACAACTGCATCAGGCCCATTGCATCGCTGAAGCCACTGTTGGCTGCGGGCACCTGGCAGAGAGCATGGGAGCCGTTTCACAGACATGTTGCTGGGGAATCCAACAGTAGGAAACTGTTTCAAAGATATGTTGTTGGGGGGGAACCCAATAGAACTGTTTCAAAGATATGTTGAATTAAAATCCAACAGGCTGGGATTATCTGCAAAAAAGTGTTGTCAAAGAATCCTACAGTGGGAAACTGTTTCAAAGATATGTTGAATTGAAATCCAACAGTGAGATCATCGGCAAAGAGATGTTGTCAGGGACTCCTACAGTGGGAAACTGTTTCAAATATTTAATGTTGGGGATTCCAACAAAGGGGATCCACTGCAAAGAGATGTTGCCGGGAGATCCAACAGTGGGGAACAGTGGCAAAGTTATATGTGTATGAATATCTTATGACTTTTTGTAGATATCAGATACATGTATACATTCAAATATACGTATTCATATTTTATGGAATATGTATATATATATATGTATATATATATATATATAAATTTAAATGTATATGTATTTATATATATATATATGTATGTAAACATATTTATTTATATATATATATGTATATAAATATAAATGTATATATAAATATAAATGTATATGTATATGTATATATATGAATTATCGACCGGCTTTCAATTCTGCACCGACCAAAGGCCGGAATCCTGCCTTCACATCTTCAGGTTTGCGCTTGGGAGGCTTGGCATCCTGCGGTCGGGGCACTGCTTTTTTAAAGAACCTGGATGGATCTTGAAGAAGAGATCTCAATGGGTTGACGCCACAAACATCTACTAACTATACAGGACACTTGACATTTACTTTAGAGGGTCCTGGGACTTCTGCTCAGCCACCCAAGAGTTGAAGTGCCGGTCAGTCTTCAATGTGGCGAAGACGTACTTGTCATAGGTGTTGAGGGACTCACGGCAATGCTCCAAGTAGTCAGTCATCAAAGGATGCCTCAGAAACGGATTCGTTTAAATTGCATGTTAGCTGTTAGCATGGGGATTAAATTCAAAGGGCACATGACATGTGTATGTTTGGAAGAAAGCTGCGTAATTTCGGGACCCAGATAGATAAGTAAACAACTATGCAAATGAGCTACTCACCATGTTCACGGCAGCCATTCAGTGAATCTCGGATATGTTTCAGCATGGCATCTTGGTCCCCTTCCTCAACACATTTCGGTAAGTTTGGATCAGAGCTCTCCTCTTTGCCGAAACGGCCATACTGGGAGTAGAACCTACCGAGCCAACTGGAGCTGACTTGGCTATCGCGCCAATCAATCCCATCATCACTGGAAATGGCTTGGGTCTCCTCCTTGCCATGGTCATCTCCATTGGGTTCACCAGATTCACCATCACTGGATTCACTGGCATGATCACCATCGGAACCACAGTCACTCAGTCGAAGGGTACGGGCTACCAGGGAATCATCATCACTGCTCCCCGCATGGTCACCTTTGTTTTCCTCAGAAGCACCGGAGTCAACCCGAACTACCTGCTGGATTTGCCTCCCCGTAGGATGAACCTCATGTTCACTGGATTCACTCTCACCACCGCTGTCATCCCTTTCATCACCAGACCCTGAAGATTCCTCATGGTCCTCATGGTCCACCCCCACGCCGACATTGGCAGGTTCATCACCTTCGCTGCACCCGTCATTGGTGCCCGAGTCTTCAGCATCAGGCAGGGGGAGGGAATCCCGGTTGCGCTGTTGCTGAGGGGATTCAACCAACAACTCCTTCATATGCTGGACCCGTGGGCAATGCGAGTTGTCCTTGGCATTCCTCCAAAGGTGCCTCAATGCCTGTAGGCAACGTTTGGTTTTCACTGCCTCCTCCGCTGCCAAAGAAGATCTCGTTTCAAATTTGGCAGCATCGGGGTGGAAAAGTTTTTTCTGGAACAGGGCATCAAGGTAGACAAACACGTCAGCGATGAAAAAACCACTTGGTATCTGCCAGGGCCAAGTTTGGATCCCATACCAGTAGTCACTGTTTTCCCATACTTGTTTCTAATGGTGACCCTTTCCACCTAAGAAATTGAAATATAACCCTATAGAAGTAATGGTGTGATATTGAACCTAGCCATTCCCAAGAAATTGAAATACCACCCGATAGAAATCTATAGAAGTAATGGTGTGATATTGAACCTAGCCATTCCCAAGAAATTGAAATACCACCCGATAGAAATCTATAGAAGTTATGGTGTGATATTGAACCTAGCCATTCCCAAGAAATTGAAATACCACCCGATAGAAATCTATAGAAGTTATGGTGTGATATTGAACCTATCCAGTTTTGACGATCCATACAACCAGTACATTAGCAGGACAAGAACTAAGTTTTGAACCATATGGCCTTCCATGGAAAGTACTTGACAAATGGCATGAGCCACACGTAGTTCTTGCCTAACATGGTTGCAGGTGGGTGACCCATAGCCCCATGTAGAACCACCAATGGTCCACCCTTCCAAGCATCATCAGTGATCACCGCCACGACGTCCAACGGCAAGTTGGCTTTCATGTCACGGGCAACTTCATCCTGATGTTTTTGTATGTGCAGGTTCCCATGGTTCCCGCCCAAATAAAATACAAATCCATGATGTGTAATTTTTAAATGAATTTGGCTCATAATTTCATCTTTTCTGGAAATACAAAATGTAAAGAAATGGAATACATGAGATGTGAGATGTATGTGATTTTGTATCAACCCTTCATCGCTTTTCCATGCAAAGGTCCCCCAACATAAAACATCTTCTTGTGACAATCGAGAATCCACATTTTCTTGGGTCCACCCAATTTGTCGACCCGGTCGTGTGGATCTCCAGTTTGGCAACAACCTGTCACCAGCAACCTCAGCCAATGCCATAGGTGGTGCTGCCATTGCCGGCTGTTCTGAGCGGCAACGTGCGCCAAAAAAACTGGTGCCCAAAAGGCTTCAGTTGACTGCAGGGTGAGGTGATTGGAAAAGCGCAGCAGCATGCTGCAAACTGCAAACTCTTTAGCAATGGGTTTGAATACAGGACTTCCTCAATGGATGGTTTTAGTAGAATGGTTCTCATAAGTGTTGCACAGGCGAGAATTGAACTGGATCGTGAAGGGATGATGAACCGATGAACCACTGAAACATCTATATCATACCCCCGGCGTATTCATGGGCTGGACCCCTAATCACCACAGCCTCCCAAAGGGCACTGGCTATTCATGGATGGCATCTGCGTGCTTCCATCACCCGCGGCACCGTGTCAGAGTGGCTCACCTTGTGAAAATACAATTTTCTGAAAACTGTTAAGATTGTTGAACATAAATTTAAAAGGTTACTATGAGTACCAAATTGATTTTCAACATAACCACTGCAATGTAGGTGTTTGACATGGGGATAGATACCTGTATGCATTTAAACATATGAAATTTTACCATGTATATGTATGAACAGAATTATGTTTTGGATATGTGTTCATATAGTGTACATGTTTACAGTTGCACCTCAAGATCATTCCCGGTTTTTGAAACGTTAACCAATGTGGAAACTGTGATATGCAGCCACAATGCGGAAACTTTCATTCGGCGGCGACTGAAGGACGAGCGAAAAAAAAACGCATTGCGGTAAATCGGTTTCTTCAACAAACAGGGTTCGCATATGTTCGCATCAAAAATTGAATTCCTTATCAACATGGTCCGTCCGTAGTGAACATGTGGTTACGTTTGGTCACTTGTTTTTTTGGGATATTGGGACAGTCATTCATCCCACTTGATGCGAAAAGATGCAAAGGGTTCAGCACAACCCACCTCAAAGAACCCACCATGGTCAAACCAGAATGTATACATATATATATATATATGGGTATATATATACATATGATAAATAGTTTTGAACATAGGTAGATTGATTACATTAGTTAGATAGATAGGTAGGTAGATAGATAGATAGCTAGATAGATAGATAGATAGACGGATACAAAACTAAGTAGATAGATACAATATATATATATATGTAAATAAACATATATATGTATATATATATGTATATATATATGTGTGTATATGTATATGCGCACAAGTAGTGCCCGGGCAAGCCCGGGGCGGAAGTTTCAAACATGAAAGCTCTACAGGGTGTGGGCAAGCCTTCTGTGCTATTAAAAGGTTCAAAGATGGACAGCGAACCACGTCATCAAAACATGGTCTCCCCCATGGTGTGAAAGATGCCAGGCACCAAAACATGAATCACCTCCTATGCTGCTCTGCAGCTGCAAGGGTTCCTTGTGACAGCTGAGTTTTCATTTTCTTACCCAGTGTGGGCCTTGTGTGACCTGTGCAGGAACTTCAGGCACCTGCTGTACATATGACAAGAAACCTTGCACGTACATTTTGTGTTTGTGCACCACCCCCTAAGGCACCAGCATATAGATACGCATGTGTCAAGCATGCCAAAAACAAAGTAGAACTATATCAACAAATTAAGGCTAACGATGCCTTCAGCAGAAACGATGTCCAAAGTGAGTCTTTGGATCCTCTAGGCTGTCGGGAACCCAGAAAAGGGGAGAGGAAAGGGCCCATCTCAACGCCCAATCTTTGAACGAGCCATTGACTGCTGGCATTGCGGCCAATATGGCCACAAATCTTTTGAATGCCCAAACCGCCAACAGCGTTATGGCTGGAACTGGTGGGGAGAGTATTCAAGCCGCTCGGAAGGGCAGGCCGGATGGAATCAATCTCAGTGGAAAAGGAACTATGGATATCAGACACAGGTCGATGATTGGGGACGCTCAGGCGCATCAAGCTCCAGTGCACGACCTGCTGAGCCACCATACCCTCCTCCTCGTGCTGCCCGAGCAGCTGATTCACCAGCGCCGAAGACCCCTCCCAAGTCAAAGGCGGCTTCGAGCTCTTCAACTGCAGTCAGTGGAGTTGTCCCCGACAACCCCTTGGATCGTGAGATTGCCAGGCGCAGGGCGATGGGAAAGCACATCTTGAGCGAGGTCTACGTCGAGATTGGTGGGGTCCCGCATATCAAGCGCACCTTTGCCGACGACACGGTTGAGTATGAGTCGTTCTAGGTATTTCACCTTTAGCAGCGATCTATGCCTACCGGAAGGTTTGGCCGATTGGATGATATGAATCATGATCAATGATCTTTCATTCCAATCGATGTGCACTAATCCCAAAGTTGAAAACTTGAACATTCCAAACTTTTGCTAATTGATTTCAATGCCTTGACACCAGCATCCGATCCAGACATTTGCGCGTGTACAATAGCCGTGTAGATTAGCCTGATACAGTAGCTTCCATATTTCCTTGGCTTTGAATGGAGTGGTATTGCTCCAATGCCTTGGCGGAAGCCAGGCCAATTTCCATTTTTGCTATGTTCAAGCACGTGCCATGCCTGGAGTCTTCAAAATAAGCTTTTGCCTCATGCATCCGTTGAGCTATAACCACATGCATCCGGTAACTAGTGTAGTTGTACAGTGATGTCTTTGTTTCGAATGCCCGATCTCAGGTCACCTCTGTCGGGCTACGGGGACCTTCCGCTCTCCGTAAAGACTGCGGGGCGGCGGGGGGTGTTTATTGTATATATATATCTCACTGTACATATGTGTTTCACTATGTCTACCGTGTTGCAATGGCTCAAGAAAACAAGCGCTAGCTGTTGTACGTTAGTGGCTGTTCAATCTGTCAAACAAAATATATTACTGTATGTATATATATTTTTTTATAATGTTGCATGCTGATTAGTGGACTGACTCGGTAATGTTGATTTCTTTTGAAATTATTCAGAGTCAGGGAAATTGTTTGAGTGACTCGGTTTAGTTGAAAAAAATGATAAATTTTTTCATTTTGTTCATGTTTCATTTTTTGAAATATTTTTCTATTTTTCATTTTTTTCTAAAATTTAATAGTTATTTATTTGTTTATTTTTATAATTATGTATTTCATTATTTATTTTACAATTATTTTTTAAATGTAGGTGATCCTGAATTGTGTCCAAACAATGTGTAAATGTAAATGTGTTTGTTTAATTGATTTTTAATTTATTTTTAATTATGATCAATGTTGATTTAAAAAATAAAAATGCCTTCCACAGGAAATTACATGCTGATTCTCAATAGTATGTTTGTTTGGGTGGTTCACTATTGTGTCCAGCTGTTTTTTGGATGTAAAAAAATCAAACTTATTATATCATTTCCTTTTCCTTTTCTTTGTTAATATGTTTCTCTTTTTTTACTTTCTTAGTTTCTTTCAATTTGAAATCTCAGAAATGCCCAATTTCCCAAAATATATGATGCCTTATTAAAACCCCATTAAAAAACAACACTCAAACAATTTTTCAAGAGGGTACTCCATGAGCAACCCTGATTCTCAATAGTGTGTTTGTTTGGGTGGTTCACTATTGTGTCCAGCTGTTTTTTGGATGTAAAAATATATATATATATATATTATATCATTTCCTGTTCCTTTTCTTTGTTAATATGTTTCTCTTTTTACTTTCTTAGTTTCTTTCAATTTGAAATCTCAGAAATGCCCAATTTCCCAAAATATATGATGCCTTATTAAAACCCCATTAAAAAACAACACTCAAACAATTTTTCAAGAGGGTACTCCATGAGCAACCCTGATTCTCAATAGTGTGTTTGTTTGGGTGGTTCACTATTGTGTCCAGCTGTTTTTTGGATGTAAAAATATATATATATATATATTATATCATTTCCTGTTCCTTTTCTTTGTTAATATGTTTCTCTTTTTACTTTCTTAGTTTCTTTCAATTTGAAATCTCAGAAATGCCCAATTTCCCAAAATATATGATGCCTTATTAAAACCCCATTAAAAAACAACACTCAAACAATTTTTCAAGAGGGTACTCCATGAGCAACCCTGATTCTCAATAGTGTGTTTGTTTGGGTGGTTCACTATTGTGTCCAGCTGTTTTTTGGACGTAAAAAAAAAACAAAATTATTATATCAGTTCCTGTTCCTTTTCTTTGTTAATATGTTTCTCTTTTTTTACTTTGTTAGTTTCTTTCAATTTAAATAAGAGTAAATTAAATAAGAGTAAATTAAAATCAATTGAAAGTAAATTAAAATCAATTGAAAGTCAATTGAAATCAATTAAAAGTAATTTGAAATCAGTTGAAAGTACAATGAAATCAAATGGGAGTAAATTAAAATCAATTGAAAGTAAATTGAAATCAATTAAAAAAGAATTAAAATCAATTGAAAGTAAATTCAAATCAATTGAAAGTCAATTGAAATCAATTAAAAGTAAACTAGCACAATGAAATCAAATAGGATAAATTTAAATCAATTGAAAGTCAATTGAAATCAACTAAAAATCAATTGAAAGTAATTTCAAATTAATTGAAAGTCAATTGAAATCAATTAAAAGTAATTTGAAATCAGTTGAAAGTAATTCAAATCAATTGAAAGTAAATTAAAAGCAATTGAAAGTAAATTAAAATCAATTAAAAGTAAATTAAAATCAATTGAAAGTAAATTAAAATCCATTAAACGTAAATTAAAATCAATTGAAAGTAAATTAAAATCAATTGAAAGTCAATTGAAATCAATTAAAAGTAAATTAAAAGCAATTAAAAGTAAATTAAAATCAATTGAAAGTCAATTGAAAGTCAATTGATTTTTTTCCTTTTTTTTATTCAGAGTCAGACACCTCAAAAAAATGGATACAATACAGAGCGCCAAAATTGTTTGGGGGGGTCCCTCACACTAATCAAGATGCTACATTAATCCATTACATCATCAACATATATCAACCATTCTGATCATTCAAACATATTGAAACAAACACATCATTTTTCATATTTGTGGATATAATGGAACAAACACACCATATTGGAACTTAGTAGAAAAGGAACAAGTTCCGTTCCATTAAGTTTCCAAGTCAACAGGACTTGGCTGAAGACGTTGACCGGCGCTTTGCAGAGCTCAAGGCTCTCTCCGAGGCACCCATTTGAGGGCGGTGAAGAGCGGTCGCATGAAGAATCATAAGACATCTCAGGCGTGGGAAAACCACATTTTTTCTGGTCTTACTGCAATTGGGAAAGCCATTTGGGACCTTTTTGCTTGCCGGTCGATTTTTCTCGAACTGATTCCGATCATCACGAGTTAATGGGAAAGTGACTGACAGATGCGAAGGGAAAGAGATGCTGGGCCTTGGGCAGTGTGGACTTCTTGATTGTTTCCGGCCACAAATCCATGGATCAGGTGAATCATATATCTATGGTGACATGTACCAAGGTCGAAGGATTGAGCTATGTGCTAACACGGGATGGTTAACAGAACGGACTCGGCCACACATATGATCTTGTCAACAGCAATACGTCATGGAAAAGGGCACGTTAGGAAGATGAAATCCTTTGAAGAGATTCCTTTGCTCAGATTCAACATTACAATCTGCCGTAGCTCTCATTTGTGCTGGACAATCCTGATGGTGCAGATCTGTAACTCACAGGTCGTTGAAGAGCAAAAAGCCAACCATACGAAGCTGGCCAACGAGCTGCGTGTGCTCCAGGTGGTCGCGCTTGATGGTTTTGGAATGGACATAGATGGGAAGCAATGAGCACAAATGAAACTGAATGGACATAGACAAATGAACATGTGGGATTATGAGCGAAACCACGTGAAATTGAGCGAACATGATTGGACATGAAAGAAGCCGCATGAAATTGAATGGACATGAACAAAAATGAGCATGTAGTACCTGCAGATGTCATGGGAGTAGTCGGGCATACCCACAAAACGCAAACTCCCATGTCATGTGCAAAGTGACAACAAACAGAAAATGCACAAGTCCCATGTCCTCTGTAAAGTGCTTCAAATGACATAGGAACTCTGCCATTGTTTGGACTCTCCAAGATGCAGAACATGCCCCCTGCAAACCCCACGTTCGACCACACCCAAATTGTATATTATCTACTTGTCTGGCTATACGCAGCCAGTTTGACTTTGGTTTTTTCGGATTTAGGGCTGAGTTCCGGGTAGAAGTTTTTTAAGCTTAAAGGGTCTTAGGGTTTTAGGTTTTGGAAAGTTAACAAAAACGCTAGCCCTACGAAGGGATTTGAGCATGTCAAAGGATATGCGGGATCCGTGGCGGGCAAACCGTGGTTTGCAGCGAGCGCGTCATGTGAACTAAATCACACACCCTAGATTATCTAGATTTCAGTCTTTACATGAGCAAAGAAACAAGATGTGGGTACATGAGTGTATGTATCCAGTTCTCCCCATGCTTCATTTTGAGCCTTGGCACTGCCAGTTCCCACCTTGGAAGTCCCATCTCATTTGGTAAATTCCTCTTCCCAACACAGCTCAACAACAAGAAGTTGCTGTTGAGGGGCGCATTGAACGGCCTCCAAACCCCACCCCACTCTTGAGAACCCTGAAAACCCCAAACCTGTTTTCATAGTTCGCTTTAACCCTTTGGAAGGCTGCTCATGACACCTAAATGGGAATGGGGGCAAACCGCAAAAAACATCAAACTCATGATCTACCAGTGAAAAATCATCGAACATCGAGACCAATCATCTCAACTACCGGCCATGGAAAACCCATCATTGTTGTGGAATCAGTATGGCAGCCAGATGTTGTTTTGCAGGGAAATGAGATTTTCAGTATACCATCCAGTTTGCCGGGTTGATAAAGTCGATTTTGAGCATTTGCATGTCACTGTCTCTCAGATTTCATAGAATACAACAGGATCTAGATGGCAAAGCCTACTGCGAATCGGGTCTTTTGTGACATGGCTTATTTTCCTCAGAATCCATCCTTTATTTTCATTCACTTTGTCATTTTTTCAGCTTTGTTGTGGTAGGGACTTCACTGAGGGTTAGCCATCAACAATGGCTGGTTGGAGGCAGATCTTCAGGATGGATTGAAGCAGATCCACAAGGAATTCACGAGTGCTTTTCAGGACGTTAAAAGGGATGGATCAAGATTTTGGATCATCTTAATGGCCTTGAAATTGTTTTTTGTTGGCTCGTGGATAAAGGATGTGTCGAACACCTTGCAGCAGATGCAGCAAAAGGACGACAAGATGATGGAGCAGTGGATCGATCTCACGGATGCAGCTTGGCTGATAGCTGACTCGATGTCATGCTATTTTTTTTAGAAATGCTGTCCAGCCAAGCATCGGGAGTTGGAGGCTGAGCGTCCTGCTACCACAGACGAAGGGACACAGGAAAAGTTACAGCAGCTGCACTGCCTCCAGGAAGAGGTGGGAGTGATAATGAATGATGCCTTGCCCGTGTCAGTATAGCCAGTACAACCCACAATTTTTCTGAATACGTTTAGCCTCTTTTAGCTGTGTTTGATTCATTGTTCTCAATGGCTCTCAGATGGTTTGTTGGGAAATGAAAGGCAGAGATTTGGATTCAATCGGATTTTCTTTGGTTCTAAACAGCCCAAAACCAGTGAAGCTTGACTTTGGGATGAATAATTTAGACGTGGGTTTGTTTTGATGCTCCCTACGCAGGACCCTGTTAATCGGGAATCAGTTGATCTTTTCGCCTCGCAGGGTGTGGAAGTTTTTTCCATCGATGACTTGGAGTCGGGGACCTTGAAATCATAATGATCGAATCTGATTTCAAAATTTCGATTTTTTGTGCAAAGGCGAACAAAACTGCTCGGCGAAGGAGCCTTCGGTGAAGTCCGCCTGTGCCAGCATCGAGGCGCAAAGTTTCAAAAGTTGTCGATGAAACATCCCGAAACTGTTTGTCCTTGCTGGGACCTGCTCCCTACAGGCACCGGCACCAACTACGCGCTGAAGATCTTGTCGAAAAGCGACGTCGAAGTGTGTTTCTCAGTCCTCCGCATTTGCACGTTCAAATCATTTTGACACACCTTTCCTCCACCTTTCAATGTAACCATGCCCCAAAACATTCAGATCGCTGTTGGCTTGTCATAAGCCATTTGGTTAACATTACAGCCACTCATGAGGCACAGAATGAGATACAGAATGAGATCGAAATCATGGCCGCATGCAACACGGACTTCATCGTGCGCGCGAAGCTTAGCAGGTCTTCTTAGAGGACATGTTTGGATAAGAGGCATTTTTCCCAGTTAAGTGGTAAACCCATTGAGTGTGATGAGGCTTGTATGGCAGCGCGCAGGACGATGAAAACGCAGGAAGCTTACAACAGTGCCTTCCTGTTTTTTGACTGGAAACGGGTTTGCATGTTCCAGAACAAATGGCCAGACATGGGTCCATTCCGTCAAGGTCTACATGGTGATGGAGCTGCTTGACGGCGACCTGTACGACCTCTTCAATGAGGCTAGTCAACGGAGGGTATATTTTTTAAGGATTTTTTTTGTTTTTTTAAGGATTTTTTTTGGTTTTTCAGTCTGGAGCAGCTTCCCCAGCTATTTGCTGCTGTTTGGAGCTAAAATCTGTGTTTTGCATGCATTTTGGAGCGCTCATGTGGCTTTTGGCTTCGAGTTGGCTTTTTGGCTTTTGGCTTTTGGCTTTTTGGCTTTTTGGCTTTTGGCTTTTGGCTTTTTGGCTTTTGGCTTTTGGCTTCTGGCTTTGCTCGGGCTTTTTAGCATTTGGCTTTTGGCCTTTGGCTTCTGGTTTTTTGCTCGTTGTTTTTTAGCTTGTAGCTTTTGGTTTTTCTTTTGGTTTTGGCTTTTGGCTTTTGGCTTTTGCTTTCCGTAGCTTTTGATGGCATTTTTGGTATGTCAAACTTGCACACTTTTCAACACACTAGTTTGATTCAACTATACTTATATTAATGTTTAATTATATATATATGCACTTACATACATATATATATATTTATTTATGTACTTGTATATATGTATATATTTATATGTATACACATATAAATGTACATATATATATATAAGTATGTATCTATAAGATCCAGAAGTAACCATTAAGCAAACCCTAAATATGCCCTAAACCAAACCCTGCATATATATATATA